>CANYBF011061681.1:0-18496 GCA_948192965.1 Dalechampia spathulata | reverse complement strand
ATTAATAATATTAATAATAAAAATGATAATATATATACTAAAAATAATTAAGCATAAACTTATTTAATTAATATTAATAAATAAATTAAAATAAAATAATTAAAATACTTAATAATTTAAATAAGATAACAAATATCTTACTAATTAATAATTATTTCAATCACATATTTAACTTTCATTAAACATATATATGTACTAATGCCATAAATTTATAATAACTCCCTCTATAATTATAAATCATTCCAAAAAGAAAGTATATTAATAAACACATATATGCATAAATACAATAATCACATCCTTTATTTATTTAATAATGATTTCCACTCAAATAAAATACTATAATTATTAATACCGTCATTTCATTATTTAGAATAATTACATAATCCAATAATGAAAATCTAGTAATTTAATGAATAACTTAATTGATTAATACAAAATAATAATCAAACAATAACTCCATCATTTAAATAATTAAGTGTATTACCCTATATAATTAATACTAATTACTATAAAAATAATGACCTTATCCTTAAAAATTATTAAGTATAAATTCACTTACTTATTACTAGCAAATAAAACAATTTAGAACAATTTACCATTTAAATAATATAACCTTATATCTAACCAACCAATTCACCCACTTAAACCTCCATGCATTTAACAATTCTAAAATAAAATAAATCACTATTCATCAAAAGTTCACAGATTATGTAATGCAGTTATAAAACGTCCAAGCTATGTATGTGCAGGCATGACAATCAAAATGATAATAATAATTATAATGTTAAAAAAATAATAAAATCATAACAAACATTTTATTTGATAAAAAGAATTTATCATTATTTCAAGCTTTACTTGTAAAAGAAATTGGAGCTTTCTTTCTTTGTCAAATCCTAATGACAATTTAAAGAAGAAAAGAGAAAATAAAATGAATATGAGAAAAATAGATAAATTTGTAAGAGACGAAATAAAATATGTTATTTCTTTAAGAAGAAGGTTAAAAATGACAGCATGCCAAACATTGCTAGTTATTTTTGTATATTCATACAATATTCGTTTTCTTTACCCAACACGCAAATCTCAGCTGCCTGCCTCCATCACTTTTCTTTGCCCATGTTTGCTAGTCTTGCAAGACAAAGATATTCTCCTTACTGCTTATGATATAGTGCGGAACAACTCAAAATTGTTAAGAGGACATAGCTGCTCTGCTGATGAGGAAAGTGAAGATGATGAATGCATATTCTGAGGTAGTATGTCTTTGCTCATCAGGTTATAGTGCATCTTTGTTGTTATTAATATCTTACAAATGTGGACCTTCTGCGCATGTTTGTGCAATGCCATGTGTGCTGTTCCTTATTTACAACTGCTCAATGCAATTTCTACTCGAGCTTTTTATTTTGATGAAAATTGAACGAAACTAACATATTCCCAGTGAACACAAAGTGAGTTTTTCTTGCCTTTCTTTGAAGAAGTCCCTTTTGAAAAGCATATAATGTTTACTTCAATATTATTTAAAAATACATTAATCTTATATCTCTACCAAACTTCCTACATTCATTAATACACCACAACACTATAAAAACTTTTCGTATTCGAATCCATCCCTAAACAAGACAGAATAGTAATTACTTTTGAGAAAGGAGATGAGATTAGAATTTCATTACAAATGATATATGAAATCAATTTCGTCTTAGGGATGAAATTTATTTCATCTCTAAATCCATCACTATTTAGAAATCAAATTAGTTCGATCTCTAAATCCATCACTATCCATATATTTAAAAAGTAATAATATATTTAGATCTCATAAATAAATAAATTTTGATAATATTTTATTTACATTTACAAAAACTTAAAAATTTTATATATATTTAGAAAATAAGAAGTAAATAATTTTTAAAAAATTATTTTAAAAAATTTAATAAAATTGTAATTTAGATTTTATATATAAGTTATGATTATTAATTTTAGAAAATTTTAGTAATATTATTTAGTTTAAAAAAATATAAATAAGTAATATATTAGAAAATTTGGAATGATTTTCATTTAATTTCATCATTTTGTATAATTATTTATAAGGATGGAAATATCAAAAGGTATTTACATATATATTTTAAAATTTTTAAAAAGAATTGAAAATGAAGAATTTATTAAAGTATAAAGTGTTTGTAAGTTGTTTAATAAATAATTATATGAAATGAAAATTTGTAAATAAAATATAAATAAAATTTATTATATGTATATTGAAATGGTGATTATTATTAAAATATTATGAATATTAAAGAATTTGATTATACTGGATCATTTTTAACATTAAAATAAGATTTTAATCTCTATTCATAACATACAATTAAATAATATATATAAATGATAATATAATTTACTTGTTATGTAAAAACAATAAATTTGAGATTAATATATAATATTAATTATTTAATATAAATATTAAGGTTGATAATTAATATCATGAAATAAATATTATATAAATTATTTAATATTTAAATAAAATAAAATATAATGAGAAAATAATAAAGAAAGCAATGTGTAACAGGAAAAAATTTCTTAAATAATCAAACGGCGCCGTTTTATTTACCCAGCTCTCTAAATTTTCAGTCTCCCGAATCGTATTTTCAATCCCCATTCTTAGAAAGAAAAAAACATTCTCTGTAAATGGCTGGAATCAGGCCATGGTTGAAGGAGAATCAGAAATCTTTCATGTAGTTTTGGAGACGGAACGACTTCAGACCGGCAATGAGAAGCGATGGAATAAGAAGGAAAGGAAACGGGAAGGCTGACATTCACGGAGTATATACTCGCTAAGTGAAGCGACAACTGGCGAGGACAATAAGCCGGCCAACTGAAATTCCGGTGAGCTGTCATTCACTATGATTGGACTAATTTATATGTGTTGAAAAGGAATTAATTATTGATTAAGCTAAATGATTAAATGGAAAATGCTACTTGTTTTGTTATTTTATGTTTAAATGAGGTGCATTTCTATCCATGTCCATGAAATTTGCTTTTGTAAATTGTGAACTGAATTTATGTAAGCTGAATATTTTGTGTTTTGTCTCATAAGAAACATTAGATATTTTTGTGCACCGTTGTATTCTTAAAAGCTAATGTGAATCTGTGAATAATTGTAAATTCACCTCTCCGATTTACATATACAACATATATTACTGTTTCAAATTCAAAAATAAGGAAGAAACTAATGTTCAATAATTATTTTGGCTTTGTATTTATCCAGATAGTTGTGCATTCATTTCCATTCATGCATGTGGAATTTGGTTTTGTAATAACCTGCAGATTTTAAACGGTTAATTGATTAGTATAACATTGCATGTCATTTTTTAAATTGACTCACTTTTCAGAGTAAGAATTTTACTTTTTGAAATTTACATTTATTTTGAGGGTTTGCTGCTATTGGTGAATGATGTTATGAAATATGGATTGATACAGCTGTTAATGTTTGAAAGTTGATGCAATGCAAATCTATTTGCATGTGAGTTCATTGCCATGGCTCGTTTCCAAATAATACATTACTCAAACAGTATGCACCATAATTTTCTCACTTTTCTTTAGTGATCAATATACACTTTCCAAAAATGCACCTTCTAACAATTTTTTTGGTTCCTTTCAGCCTGGGATCAATGACCAGCAACCAAGAATAAAAGTGACTACCTATTAGCGGAAAAGGACCAAGAGCAGACAATTTGAAAATATGAAATCATCGTTTGTTAGCCCTTTCGATCTGCTCAAACATCAAACTGCTTGTTAGAGCTGTTGGGCTACCTTAAACTCTCTTAATTCAAACTTCTATGCTTGATTTTATACTTAACATATATATCATTCCCTGTTTAAGCCCAGGTGTCATTTTCATTTATCTCATTCTAGTAATAATTTAATAATCATCAAGTTGATGTTCTTTTCATTGTGAATCAAATATTTTAGAGAAGACGATGTTCTCATCTATTAAACTCCAAAATTTCCAAGGAAAATTCCCTTGCACAATCTTGTTCCAGAGAAAGAAACTACCCTTTGCCAAATTCAGTTCATCATGTCTAGCTATCCCAAACATTATAGATCTCATAGCAAAGCAACACTGGTCAGAGCTCAAAACCCATCTCAGAGACACAAACCCCAACACACTTCTTCATCAGTTGCTCACTTCAGAAGCAGACCCAGAGCTCACCCTCCGGTACTTTGCTTGGTCCCAAAAACAACTTAAGTTTTCACACTCTTTAGAGCTCACTTTTATAATGTTGCACTCACTTGCATGTGCGAAGAAATATTCGAAGATCAGATCTTTTTTGGATAATTTTGTTAAGAATGGTAAAGATTATTCAATTTCTTCAGTTTTCCATGCAATTTCAGTTGGCGGAGGTTTGTTTTGTGTTAGTTCTATTATTGCAGACATGTTGGTATGGGCATACATGAAAAATTTGAAAACCCGTTTGGGATTTGAGGCATTTAAGAGAGCGGGTGATTATGGATTTAAGTTGTCTGTTATTTCCTGCAATCCATTGTTGAGTGGCTTAGTTAGGGAGGGTGATATTAGGGATATGGAGTTTGTGTATAAGGAGATGATGAAAAGAAGGATTGAACCTAATTTGATTAGTTTTAATATCGTGGTCAATGGGTTGTGTAAAGTAGGCAAATTGAGTAAAGCTGGTGATGTCATCGAGGATATGAAAGTGTGGGGGATATCACCAAATGTGGTCACTTATAATACTCTTATAGATGGGTACAGCAAGATGGGTAAGATCGGGAAGATGTATAAAGCTGATGCCATTTTGAAGGAGATGATAGCAAATGAGATCCGCCCAAATGAAGTCACTTTCAACATTCTGATTGATGGATTTTGCAAGGATGGGAATGTATCAGCTGCAAGGAAGGTATTTGCAGAAATGAATCTGCAAGGCTTAAAAGCTAATGTGGTTACTTACAACTCATTGATTAACGGGTTATGTGGTGATGGAAAGGTTAAAGAGGCTACTTCTTTATGGGATCAAATGGTTGATTCAGGTCTGAAGCCAAATATTGTTACTTATAATGCACTTATAAATGGGTTTTGCAAGAATAGTATGGTGAAGCAAGCAATTGAATTCTTTGATGATATGCCAAAACAAGGAATAGCTCCTAATGTCAGAACCTACAATACCTTGATTGATGGTTTCTGTAAAACTGGAAAGTTGGAGGATGCATTTGCAATGCATGATATAATGCTTACAGAAGGGGCAGTTCCTGATATTTCAACATACAACAGCTTAATTGCTGGTTTATGTAGAAAGGGAGATATGAAAGCGGTCAGGAATCTTGTTAGTGACATGGATCAGAAGAATGTGAGAGCTGATCTCATCACATATAATATATTGATTGATTCATTTTGTGGCAAAGGAGAATCAAAGAAGGCAATGAAACTCTTGGATGAGATGTCAAAAAAAGGGTTGAAGCCAAGCCACATAACTTATAATACTTTGATGGAGGGCTACTGTATGGAAGGAAATCTCAGGGCAGCCTTAAACTTGCGGACACAAATGGAAAAAGGAGGGACACGAGCCAACATTGCTACATATAATGTGCTAATAAAGGGGTATTGTAAGAAAGGTAAGCTTGAAGATGCAAATGGGCTTCTTAATGAGTTGCTAGAAAAGGGTTTGGTTCCAAACCGAATGACCTATGAGATTGTCACAGAGGAAATGTTGGCGAAAGGCTTTGTTCCAGATGTAAAAGGGCATCTATATAATATTTCACTTTAGCTCATAAACCTTGTAAAGAAACAAGGCATGCCCTTCTATTTCTATGACATGGAAATGCTGGCATCAGAAAACCTGGATGTGAACACTTGTATCCAACGGCTTCGCTCATGAAAAGCATATGCATGTGGTTCATCTTCATCTTGCTTTTGACATGGCACTTCCGACAAGTAATCTTTTTGGTGCCTGTTGAGTTGGAGTTTATCAACCTTTGCAGATACAGGTGAGGTGGATATTTCAACTTTTGGTCTCCATTTATGAGTATCAAAATGCAAATTTGCATGTTATTGCTTGAAAATGTCAAATAAGCCTTGCAGGTTCAAGAATCTTTGCTTGTGGGTAGACTTGTTCTGTATGTCCTCACCTTTTAAGTGGTATATTATTTATTGCAGGTTGCAAACTTCAACAAAAAATTAGCAGGATTTAAAATAATGACAGTTTGTACTATTTTGGTAATTTTAAGTATATTGAGATGTGTGTTTAGTCTCTTTTCCTTCAAAATGAAAATTCCTGAATTACGAATAAACTTGATAGGGGAAATAAGTTATCAAGGAAATAAATGTGGAAAAGGGTATTCTGTGCAAGTTAAAACAACCTGGGTCATTGCTGATATGTAGAGTACTTCCTTACAGATCCAAAATCCCCTCCTCTTTATTAACTGGAATGTCTTAGAATGGGTGTCAATTCATGTATAGGTTTGCTAAAAGATTGACATCATGATGATTTGGTTGACCTTTGTGTGTGGAAATGTACATCTTAAATGAAAGAACTAGTCTATTTTTAGAGGATCCTTCTCTAAAAAAAATTCTATGTTCAGAAATCGAGAGTGAAAAGTATGCCGAGTTTGCCATTTTCATGAAGAACCGATTGCTAAATCATCTTCATGATGTTGGCACACTTGCACAGGTGCTGATTTTGTTGCAACTTCTATAGTAGCGTCTGTTCTTTTATGCTGCATCTATAATTCTTCACAATAAGCAATGACAAGAAAATTTAAAAGTTATGTGCTGTATTCATAGGTTGTGATACCAGATCTCGAGCATTCATGCATATCAGGTTATTCTCATTGGTCATGGACGACTTTGAATAACAGAAATGTTGAGTATGGCATGCTTGTCATTTTCTTCTGTAATGAGGTCTTAGATTTAGGCTTACATTAATTTCTTTTCCTTAGTCATAATGCAAAGGTAGCCATAATTCTTCATAATGGAAAAAGAAAATCCACACAACTAACTGAAATTAACTTGGGATCGAGTCTTAGTTGAGTTGAGTTATAGTCATAAAGTTGCTCATGTGGAATACTTACCTTTTCTTCACGAGGAGCCCCTTACTGTCAAGGTTGATCATCTCAAAGTATGTAGCCTAATTATTAATTTAAAAAACTCAATGAATTGTTAATTGAATGTTCTACATCCATAGAATAGATATTTTTGTATCCATCCTGTTCATGGGATTGCATTTCTCACTTTGCAGGAAAAACCATATAACAAGGATGATTATGTCATAAAGGCAACATCCTTTGAGGTTATTTCAACACTAAGAGATGTTCTGAAAACAAGTTTACGGAAAACTGTTGTAGAATAGGTAGCCAGCCTCTTTGGAGAGATCATGTTCAAACATATACCCAGGTGTGTTCCATTTTTAGATTTTAAATTACTTCCTCTATTAGTCTTTGTTATGTCTGATTTGTATACAATCAAAGGTTACGTTCATTATATTATCTTGTTATAGGTATATTAATTATCATGTTTGTCAGTCTTGCAATGAAATGATGCCATGTCTTTCAAGTCCCAATTATAGCTTTCAAATATTTGAAATAGCGAGTCTCCAATACTAGTTAAAAAATACTAGTTAAAAAAAAATAACTCGAGATTAAGTTGCCCTTATCATGGGTGAAGAATAGGGAAGATGGTCATAATTTTATCTTTCCTTCTTTCATGTTGTGCATGGATACAATAAGTTTGTCATGGTGCTGAATATGATCCTTAATGTAATAGACCAGTTCTGCAGCTATAATTTCTGTAGCTGGAATTAGAGCTCCATCTACTTCCTGATGTATTAATGACTGCAGATTGATTGGTTGGCTGATAGGTTTTTCCTTCTTTTAAAAGGTAATTTTCTTTCCTTCTTCATGGCTACAGCATATAGGTGACTTCAATTTTCCAAGATTGGCTGATTTTGGTGCTGCAATATCTGGTGCGAACAAATTGCAGTGCCAGGAAGTGCTTGAAGAGCTGGATGTAAGTTGCTGTAGAAATATGTTTATGTTGTTTTATGACATTCAAAGATCTCTCGTTTTTCCTGAATATGATTTGAATTATTCTCTGCGACATTTTTATCCAGCTAAATAAATGTATCAGTTAAAAATCCACCTAGCAGTGGCACTTTTAATTGAGTGTTATATGCAAGTTTTTTCTTTTCTTGTATGTTTTGGATACTGCAGGATATAAACGTTTGAAACTCACTCTAGAGCTGGTGAAAAAGGAAGTGGAAATCACCAAGATTCAGGTATGCTACCATCTTTTTACAGGATGCACATCTTATTAACATCGTTTCTGGTCCAACTGATCAACTATCTGGGATCACATTTAGGAATCGATTGCAAAAGCAATTGAAGAAAAGCGGTGAGCAGCGTCGTTGTTTGTTGAATAAACAACTTAAGGCCATAAAGAAGGTATTTGGTTTATGTGTTTGCTTTTGCATGTGTTTGGCTGTATTTTGTTTGTGTTACTTACTATTGCTATGGCACTGGTTGGTTCATGGCTAGTCTCGTTGATCAGTCTTGGATATTATTTATTTTCACATTTGAATTGACTTGAGTGCCACCTGATTTGGTGCAGGAACTGGGACCGGAAACAGATGACAAAACTGCTCTGTCTGGTTTGTTCTTCTCTGGATCATCTCTTTCCAGAATTTGGATCTTTGATTGACTGGAAGCTAGTTTTTTCCTTAAAAGACTGTTGATGAATTTCATGCAGCTATCTTTCGATGATTCTGCAGCTTCTAACGTTATTTCAGCATGATGTCATACTCACTGTTGTGGGTACCACAAAGTTATGATGATAATATGGAAACTGTAACAGTTTCTTGGAGAACCAACTTTTGTTATATGCAGTTTAGTTAATGAACCTTATACTCGGATGAGTTCTGATGTGGCCTGCAGTTCTTTTTCTCATAGTTCCATTGTGTTGTTTCCTATATCGTGATGTGGATGGCAGCATTTATTCAGGATTGTAATTTATAATGTAATTTTTTTGAATTCTTTGGCTGCAGCGAAGTTTAGAGAAAGGCTTGAGCCGAACAAGGAGAAAATTACAGCACATGTTTTACAAGTAATAGGAGAAGAACTTACAAAGCTGCAGCTTTTAGAGGCCAGTTCAAGTTGATTGGCAGAGACACTGTTTTTTGGTAATATGGGGTGTGGAAAGACAATCTTATTTGTTCTTTTTATGCAATCTTGTTCATAATATGAATTCCATCATTATTGAAATATGCATATTCAATTTAGAAATTTCATTAAAAAAAAAATGAATTTATATTGCCATAAACATATGCCAAATTCCACCATTAACACATTCCTACTCCTCTTGTATCTTTCAATATAAGATTCCATAGGATGGTAATGAATTTTTGAAGACGAATCATAACATAAGAAAAATACCTATTTGATTATAAAGTGAAAACGAATCCTTATGCCATTATCATGTGGAGTGGCGTTTCACGTAAGCATCCAAATTAACCAATTCAATTAATTGCCGGCCATCCCTTATTCATTAAGAAATGCAATACACCGCAAACGCCAACTTCACCTCTTCTGTACTTCTACTTTATTTCTTTTTTTATTTATTATTGCCATTAAACCGGTTCATATCTTTTTTCATTTTATGAAGGAAAATAAATTATTGAATTATTGATGAATACGATGATCCATCATGTCTTATATTTGATATTAAAAAGTGTATATGTTTTCTTTATGCTGTCATTTTCGTTTAGCTTAATATATTATTTTACATAATCTGATATTATATATTTTTTAAATTAATTTTCATATATTAATATTATATTATTTATATTAAATTAAATTGATGCAATATTGTATGCTATGTATATTTGGATCAAATTAATAAATATAGGAAGGAAGAAAAAATTTATCAAAAATTGAAAATCACATTTCCTATTTATTTTGCATTAATTTACATGGATCAAGTTAAGATAAATGTATAAATTACATTAGATATTGACATGTTACCTAATTTTATAAAATGCTTATATTCATATTATTTTAAATTTAAAGTGTAATTATTATTATTGTTGATAATGATGATGATGATAAGATGTATTTTAATTGTTTCATAGCAAAGATAAGTGAAGTGAGATAAATTATAGTTAAATTGGTCCAATTTTTATTTTTATTTTGAATTAGGCCTGGAGCTTAGTTAATTTTCAAACTTATCTCTAAATCAAAATTGAATTCAAATTCCTTTAAATCATAGAATCCAAACTAGATCCGATTTTATTAGTTATAATTTAAGTATATATATTATAGATAAATATTTTAAATATTATATTAAAAATATATTTAAGTTAACTTATAAATTTATGAATTATCATATTTATTTTAAAAATTATAATAGTTTGAATTATTATTTTGGATGATTGAATTGTTATATGATATAATATACATTTTTGAAGTTAATATTTAAACCATAAGACTATTCTCTTATGAATTTGATATTTTTTAAATTAAGGATGTAATTTATTAATTTATTAATAAATAAATAAATATTTGGATCCTTGTATTATTTCAATTTATTTTGAGCATGTTAGAGGAATTTCAGTTTTCTCAAACTAATAAATGCACACAACTCTTAAATGACAATTAAGATTCTCAAACTCCTTTTGATAATTTGTTTGGACTATAATTGGCTTGAAATTCAAGTGAAATGGTTGTTTGCATTAAGAAATAATAATAATTTTCAAAGAAAATGAAGAAGAAATTTGTCTCTGATAGAAAAGAAATTGCTGGGTTGAATTCTTTGACCAATGCTTATATTTTGATGTTTTTTGAATTTTGATTTTCTAAATTGTTGATTCTTGATTAATAATTGTTGGCTCCATTTTTTGCCAACTGCTAAATATTTATAACCATGAACTGCACGTTCAAAAAATCTCTAGTTAATTTTCATGAAATTCTCACATCTAACCTTAACCACATTCATGTTCTAACTTCAACTATTTGACCAACTGAATTAAGCTCAAT
This sequence comes from Dalechampia spathulata, assembly GCA_948192965.1. Lineage (NCBI taxonomy): Eukaryota > Viridiplantae > Streptophyta > Magnoliopsida > Malpighiales > Euphorbiaceae > Dalechampia > Dalechampia spathulata. Next base: position 7,477 of record CANYBF011061681.1, on the reverse strand, counting down.
TAATTCAAATAACTAAATTAATTAAGAATAATTAACCAACTATTAAATATTTCAACTGATAATTAATTAGTTGGTAACAAAAAATAATAATAATGGGTCAAGCTAGAAATTTAATTTAGGTGAAAATGATGCCCCTTGCATATAAATGACCTTAAGGCCATAAAACATGAGTTATATAATAATAACAATTCCTTAGGTTGTACAACTAAATCCAAATAAAACAACTTGATGCCTTTGAAAAAATGATCTTTTAACTTACTCCCCAGATATGTCTTCCTTCTAGCAACTCTAATATTATTCCTTTAATGCAAAAAATATTTGATAAAAAAATAATCAAAATAAACAACAAGTAATTGTTTGACCAACTTTACTTATTCATAATTTAGTGGCGTAAATAGTTTACCAATTATATGAACTTAAAAGTATCATCTCTTAATATTTAAGAACTATAAAATAATTAGATAATACTTTGATTGTTCTACATTTTTAGCTAACTTTTTAACTAATAAGCATGGTCCACCAATACGATCTCATGAATAACTTTACTAAACATCATTCCTTTAGTCATTTTTATTGAAAGACTTCTAGAATTTAGATTGGTCAATCTATTTAAGGCCAAGATCATACAATTCTTGAATTATTTCATAAACAACATCCATGTTTATCATACTCTTTGTAACATTTTATTGAAAAATTTGAGGAACAAACCTATTGGGTAAACAAACATATTTATTGGGTAGAGGAACATACCTATTAGGCCTATTAGGTATAGGTATAGTACCCCTCAGGCCTCTCCCTCCTTATCCATCTACATCATAATGATTTGATTGTAAAACAAGGTTAGTATTAGTAAAAATCTAGTCAAGAATACTTAACTTATCATATAGATAATCTTATGATATTTTATTATCATCTTCCCCCCTATACAAAGGAATATAACTCTCCTTAGTAGATACTCATGAAGTCTCACCTGCTTCTTTGTTAGGTTGTGTAAATCCAACCCTCTACCCCCTCAAGTCCCTTAGAACCTTATCTATTAGGGGTTAAATGACTCACCTCCTATATTGAAATCGAATGCTAACGGGACTGAAGGATATTAAGCTTTCGTACCACCTTGTTTGCATTAAAACAACAATTTTTAACATCTTTTGACTGTTGTACCTCTTTCCTTAAGTTGTTCATATTTGTTGAAACTCTCTTCAAAGATTATCAATATTTTTTCCTAAAGAGACAACTAATATAACTATGTCTTCTTTCAAAGTCTCATTAATAGATTTTTTTATTTTTAATATAAATTCTTCATCAGAACCTCCTCTAACAACATTTCTTGTTAGATCTATATTTTGATTCTCCGCTCGTGCCTCTAAGGATTCATTTCCTTGACTTGTACCTAGAGGCAATGATCTTTCAAATTGTTCCATAATAGTTGAAACATTGTCTTCCTATCCTACTATTGTAAGAACAATCTCTTAATCCTAAGATCTAGCCACATCTTTGCTTAGAGCACTTCTTATTTTAGGAGCCATCTATCACAACACATCCTATCAAGCATGTCAAAAATTATTGATCATAATTCTAGAAAATTGCTTTAAGCTTGTCAGAGATATTTGGTTTCCTCAAACCAATAAAAGCACATCGACTCCTAAATGATGATCAGGATTACCAAACTCTTTTTGACAATTTACTTAGACATTGACAATAATAAATATTTGTAAAGAACATAAATGTAAACTATAATTGGCTTGAAATTCAAGTAAAATTGTTGTTTGCATTAAGGAATAATGATGATTTTTAAAGAAAATGAGAAAGAAATTGGTTTCTAATAGAAAGGAAATTATTAACTTGAATTCTTTGACTAATGCTTTTGTTTTTAGGTTCTCTGGTTTTTGGTTTTTGAATAGTTGATTCTTGATTGATAATTGTTAGCCTCAACTTTTGTCAATTGCTAAATATTTATAAGAAACAGAATTGTCTGACCATAATTGTCTCACCAACTGAATTAATTAATCATAAGCTCAATTAATTCAAATAATTGAATTAACTAAAAATAATTAACCAACTATTAAATATTTCAATTGATAATTAATTAGTTGATGATAAAAAAATAATGGATCAAGTTGAAAATTTAATTTGGGTTTAAATAAATACAAACTAGTAGAACTGAATCTACAAATCGAATTGCTCTAAAAAATTGGAATAATACAATTCAAATATTTTTTATTTGAATTTGATGTGAAGATTTTAATTTTAATATCTTTGATTTTCAAATCGAGTTCAAAGATTTTTTATTCTTTAAATTGCTTTGACTCGTGGACACTATAACATCACATATTGATGATAATTTAATTAGAATTAAATTATCAAAATCTTCCTTAACATTAAGAAGTACTTAAGATGGTTATGGAATTTTAGGAAATTTTTATGAGAAGGATAAATATTTATTTTAGTTATTTTTATTTTCTCACTCATATATTTATAAGATGTCACTTGTATATGAATGATTTCTACATGAACTTACAAAATATCTTACCTTAGGATCCCCTGAAAAATTTAGAAGGATATATTGAAATAATTATATGTGACTTGCAAACATCAAGTGATATGAATTTAACCCCTTAATTATTGAATGATAGAAAAATAATATGAAGTTTATGGGATTTCTGTAAATTATGGACTTTAGAGTATGATTATGATTATGAAAGTAACTAATATTTTAGAAAAAAAAATTTCAATTATAACTTAGCCAAAACTTGAGAAGAGAAATAATTGACACAAATGAAAAATCTTAGAATATGATCTAAAAATTTAATATAGTGATACATAAAAATTTTATAGGATATTACCATACAAATTAATGTATAATGAAGTATCATGTCTGAAATCTCAAGTGTGGAGATAACACAAGATTTAAAAAGAGTTGAAGAGAGGAAAAATAAAACATAAAAAATTTATAATGGTTCGGCCAACAAATGCCTACATCCACTTACCCAAGCAAATAACTTAAGTTTCCACTAAACCAATACATAAATGCAGCAAAGAATTCTTCTCACAAGAATTCAATCTCTAGTATTTTCTCAAGGCTCACACTAAATCCTTACAATAAGTGTTTTTCCAAGGCTCACACTAAACCTCACTCAATCACAATCCCTTCCTATCTCTCAAAACATAACCTCAAAGAAATAACAATAAGGATTAGAAACCCAGAAATCCTTTTTAAAGGATTTACTACTCAAGAAATCAAGAAATACTCAAAAACACATAAAAATGTATTTAACAAAGAAAATGATGATTATATATTGATTTCCTACCTTCAATAAGGTTAATTTACAATTATATAAGCTATTCTAAGCTTATATGACCATTGGGGATGCATTAAATACAAAAAAAGCCATTATACAATTTTTTCAAAAATACTGAAAAATACATTTTTTGATCTGTACGGTCATACGAGCTCACGTACGACCGTACGACACCTTAAAAATGACCTAAAAATGATGTCAAAGCATCCGTATGACCGTACCACCAAGTGATATGCTCGTACCAAACCTTCTGCTAAATTTTCCACCTTATACGGCCTCCTGGTACGCTCATACAGCTTAGGAAATCAAATGGTATACCCATACCAAGCTTAAAAACACTCAAAACTTCAATAATTTTCCTAAAACATTATTTTGTTAGCATCAAAACTAAGATTAAGGACTCCTAGGGTCTAACAATCTCCCCCTTTTTGATGTTAACAAACCCCAAATACTTTTTAATCAAAATTAACTCCCCCTAATAAATTTCACCATTACAATTCATACTTAATGAAAATTATCTTCAAAAATGCATACAAATTCATTTTCATAAATCCATTTTCACCATACTTCTCCCCCTTTGGCTACATCAAAAAGAAGATAAGCCAAACTCAATCAGTAAAGTATGCTTTCATGCATATCAATCCATTCATGAAGGTGTTTTTGAAATGACATTTCAAAACAAAAACAAAATCAATACTCACCATATCAACACACATAGCAATCATACCATAAAACATAAAGCTTTACAACTCCCTCTAAGTAGTTACATAGTCTCGTTCTTCATTTCACCAATGCAAAAGAGACTTCATCTTGTTGCTTGAATATCCATCCAATCTCATCTATGAATTTCAAGCAAACCTACAAAACAACTTCATTTAACTTTTGATACCTAAATGTATTTGAGTCCATGGGGGTTAGCATCACATGAGTCATTTAGAATATATCTTAAGTGACTTAACCTTATAAAACATTTATAATTATAATGACCGAACTTACCACAATAATGACAACAACTAAGAAAGGGTTTAGACTTTCAACTTCTTGGTCTATGAAAATGAACTTTCCTTTGTTTACTTTTCATATCATTTCCAATTTTTACATTTGAATGCAAACACATACCTTTTGGATTTGCATTGAAATGGTTTACCCCATAATTGTAATTCTTATACAATTGACTTTTAATTGAGGTCTTAAACTTCTTAACATTGGAGTTTCAACTCCTTTACTTTCATTTCTCTTGACAACCTTTTCAATAGAAGTAACTTTGAGAAATTTAGGGCCATTTAATGAATGAGTGTTTTCATCATAACCAATTCCTTTCCTATTAAATTTAAGCTTTTGCATTTAAGAATACTATCAATTGTAATGCCACCCTTTTTAAATTTTGAAAAGTTTTCTTTTAAAAACTCATTTTCTCTTTTCAAATTTTCATTTTCCAAACAAAAATATTCTTTTTCCTTTTTCAACATTGAAACATTTTCAACATTTTCAAATGATTTTTGAAACTCTTTTTTTGATGAATTTAAAGCATCTATTTCCATTTTCAAGCATTCAATCTTATTTATCAAAGTTAAATTTTTAGATTTAAAAACTTTATTTTCCCTAGCCAATTACTTAAATTTGGCAGAAGCTCCTTTAAGACACTTTCCTCATCATCAAACTCATTATCAAGAGATTGGCTAGAAGTACTTACCTCATTAAGAGCTTCTTCATCCTTCATTGCTATGAAGTGTAGTCTATGCTCTCCAACTAAGCTTTCATCTTCCAATTCACTCTCATCATCCCAAGTGTCTTTGAAAGCTTTCTTTTTTGGATGGCTTGGATGGTCTAGGATATTCACTCTTCACATATCCTTTACTTGTAGATTCTTCTTTTCCTCTTCCAACTCCTTGCCTTAAGGTGATCTCATGAGTAAGGACCTTTCCTAGAAGCATATTGGTAGAAAGCATTGATAAATCATTTGTTTCTTCAATCGCAATCACCCTTGCTTCCAAATTCTTCTTTGGAAGGACTCTAAGAATCTTGTTGTTGATATCTTCTCTAGCATAAATCTTCCTAATCTTTATTAGACCATTGATAATCACCAGGATCCTATTGTACATCTCCGATATACTCTCATTTTGACTTATAGTGAATAACTCATATTCATGAGTCAAAAGTTGAATCTTCTTGGTCTTCACTTGATTTGTGCCCTCATGATGTGTTTCCAAAGCATCCTAAATTTATTTGGTGACTCTTCCATACTCTTCTCTACTAATGGCACAATACAAGATATTCATAGCCTTTTTACTCATAGCATTAGCCTTCTTCTCTTTGCTATTCCACTTATCTCTAAGCTTCAATGTGAAAATACCTTCAATTATAGTTGTAGGAGGACTATAATCATTTACAATGAAGTTTCATAATTCATCTCCATTACTCTCCAAGAATATCTCCATTCTATATTTTCAATAAGAATAATCTATACCATTAAAGAAAGGAGGTCTTGTGAAAGATTGACTCTCTAGATAATGTATTGTTATTTGATCTTAACTCTCAGAATGTTAATTCTTGAAAAATAGAGCCCAAGCTCTGATACCAAATGAAATCCCAAGTGTGAAGGCAACATAAGATTCAAAAAGAGTTGAAGAGAGGGAAAATGGAACACAAGAAATTTATAATGGTTCAACCAACAAATGCCTACATTCACTTACCAAACCAAACAACTTAGGTTTCCACTAAACCAATACACAAATACAACAAAGAATTCTTCTCACAAGAATTCAATCTTTAGTGTTTTCCCAAGGCTCACACTAAACCCTAATAACAAGTATTTTTCCAAGGCTCACACTAAATGTCACTCAATCACAATCCCTTTATATCTCTTAAAACATAACCCAAGAGAAAGAATAATAAGGATTGGAAACCCAAAAATCCTTTTTAAAGGATTTACAACTCAAGAAATCAAGAAATACTAAAAAATATATAAAAATATATTTAACAAAGAAAATGATGATTGTAGATTGATTTCCTACCTTCAATAAGGTTAATATACATTTATATAAACTATTCTACACTTATATGACCATTGGGGAGGCATTAAATGCAAAAAAAGAGTCGTTATACAACTTTTTTAAAAATGCTGAAAAATATGTATTTTGACCCTTACGGCTGTATGGGCTCGTGTATGGCCATATGACATCTTAAGAATGACCCAAAAATGATGCTGAAGCATCCGTACAACCATAACACCTAGTGGTACACCCATACCAAACCTTCTGCCAAATTTTCCACCTCGTACAGCCTCCTGGTATCCCCATACAGCTTAGGAAACCAAATGGTACACTCATACCAAGTCTTGTACGCCCGTACCAAGCTTAAAAGCACTCAAAACTTCAATAATTTTCCCAAAACATTATTTGTTAACATCAAAACTAAGATCAAGGATCCCCATGGTCTAGTAATGTCTAATAAGATAAAATCTGTGTATACTACTTAGATCCAAAAAAATTCTTATAGAAATTATATGAATAATTTATAATGAATAATCATAAATATTAGAAATTAGAGTTAATTATACTATGCACATATTTTAGCATTTTAGACTCTAAATTTATAATTTAATTGAACCAATAATAAAATTTTATTTTATTTGAGCAAATTGAGAATTTGAGAAAAAATACTTGATAAATTTCTACAACTATGAAAAATTATCATTGATAGAATTATTAGATTTAATAAAGTGTAACAACACAAAATAATAAAAAAAATATTTAAAACATGTAGAAATCAGATATATACAATCATTCATTTACAATTCCAATACATAAGATCATGGTCAAAAGATCAAGAACACTTACTCTTAAGAAGATCTACTTTATTCTTGTTTTACAAAGAGTTATAATAAACTTTTTTAATTTTCAAACAAGGAGATCTCTAAACTACACACATCAAAAGATCAATATAGGTTAGTAAAACAATTTTACTTAATCTCTAAAATAATGAACTAAATAATGTAGAGATTATAAAAGTAGAAGATGGAGATGAATTTGTTTTTCTTCTTCCAAATAAAGAAAGTCGAATTCCTTTTTATGTGGAATTGTATTTTTCATTTTTCTAAGTGTAAGACAAATATGACAATCAAGTCTTAACTCTAATCAATAATATGATATATATATATATATATATATATATATATA
>CANYBF011061212.1:0-31808 GCA_948192965.1 Dalechampia spathulata | reverse complement strand
GTTCAACCTTAGGTTTAATTATATATTATATATATTTAGTAGTTGGTTTATGCTTTTAGTTAATTAAATAAACTATAATGTCGATTTGCTTAGATAATCGATAAAATCAATAGCTAGTACTTAGCTGCTCTTGGTCCCAGTGAAGGATACCCTTACACTGCAGTTGCGACCCGTATTCTTGCGGTGGCGTAATTACAATTTAAGGATTATAAATTTAAAACTTGTTGATTTATATTGCATGTGAAAATAACTCTATTTATATGTCAACACATGGCTACTAATTAATTGATCATATATATGACAACAGAATTCACATGTAATTAATCCAGTAAAACAATAAAGATTTCAGTACTAATAAAAACAGTAAAGATTTCAGTATATTTTCATGATGATAAAAGGAAGAATTTTTGTAACTTTAACGAATATGTTTTTAATTATTTATATATTTGAGTGGGGGAACATCAAATTTGAATTTTTTTATTTTATGATTAAAAATTAAAACATGTTAGGTAGTTTTAATAAAAAATTTATAATTTTTTAACTTCGAGCTTTCAAATTTGAATGATAAAAAAATAGACATTAAACTTTTTTATTTAGTTTAGTTTTCGATCATCAAATTTTTTTTTTCAAAAAATTAATATTGGTTTAGAATTTTAGCTCATAAAAATAAAATTTTCCATTATCATATAATCAAAATAATTAATTCAAACTTATAAATTGCTGCATTAGAAATTAAAATGTAATTACATTGCAAAACTATTATTTTCTTATTTTTTTCAATTGAAAATAATTTCTTTAAATATTATATATGCATGAAAATGTAAATCAATAAGATTTAATTTTTTTATATTACTATGTATGTGTATATATATATATATATATATATATATATATATATATATATTCAATTATTTAATAAGAATCGTATGGGATTATTATGATTGAGGTACTTTTTCAACCTCGCTCTACGAGTAAAAAGCCGTTTTAACTTGAGTGCGGTTGCCTACGGAGGGTGAGAAATTTCTGCTGCATTTGTATCCGTAGATTCGATTAATATATTTCAATGGCTACCCCCTACACGGAAAAAGGATTTACGTCAATTTTTTCAACTGCAATGTTATTTTATTTATTTATTAACAACAGTTAACGTCAAAGTTCCTACCGTTTGAAACTTTTCATAGTAAGGGGGGTTGTTGGGCAGAAGTTGGTGAACATGCCACTTTCTATCTTAAATCGATTCATTAATAAAGAAAATTGGATTAATTATTTTTTCTAGAAAATTGATTTTTGCTCTCAAATTTAGTAAAAATAGTAATTTTTAAAAATTTTATCTCATAAACTTAGAGAAAGGAAATAAATTTAGTATGCTAAAATAATTAATTATTTTATTGATTCATATAAATATTAAAATTGAAATATATATTTATTTTTATTTCTTTAAAAATATTTATCGTCTCCATCCTTTGCAAGACTAAAAGACCAAAGGAAAGAGTTGGTGGAGTTCAACAACCCTCCATCCACCAACTTCACACATTTAACATTTCTTCTCTGAGATTTGGTTAAAACATTAAATTATATTTATTTATGAAATTTTTTATGAATTCACATGTATTGTGAATATGTTAGAAAATTTAAATTTTTTTCAAATTATTATATTTTTTAACTTTTAATTAAGTGATTTCAGATCTCATATTTACTTGAATTAGAAAATTCAGTTTAGAAAATAAAGAAAATACTTTTAAAAAATAATGAATTTAGTATTTACAAGAAAATAAAGATAATAAAAATTAAAACAAAGGCTGTAATTCTGAAAAATGTTGGGATAAATTTGCTAAAACATGTGTTGATGATTGGTTACCCTTTATCCTTCTAACTCCTCATTACCTTTTTATTGTATTAATTCCTTCATTACCTTTATGTTGTATTAATTCCTTCATCATCAAGTACAAATTACTATTTCTTTATCACATACCAATTTCCTCAAGGTCAAATAACTATCTTTAGTCACGTACTTATTTATCTCAACTTCCCCAACAAACAAATCCTATCCTTTAGGCTTTTAGTTAACTACCTCGACTTTATGGTTCAAGAATTTTTCTTAACCCAATTAATCCATTTGGATTCTTCACGTTAAGGTTATGTTAAAATTGATTTAGGCCTATTTAATTAATTCATGGCTCAATTATCAAATATCATTTAATTACTTAAAATAATAAATTAATTAATATAAAATTATTTATTTATTTCAATTAATTAAAAATAATTTTAATTTAGTAAATTAATTTTATAATTTTATAAATTATAATTTTATAAATCAATCTTACAAAATTAATTCATGAACCATTATATCCAAGTAACATATTGCTTCTTCCCAACTACTCTATTTCAAATTTAACATCTTGCTTCTTCCGTAATTCAAAGACATAATCACTAATTAACACTCTTATACTCACTTGAATGAAACAACAAGTAATCTTAATTCTTTTTTAATTTTAGCTCATCTTCAATTTGCAATATACATTAACTAGCTCATTTTAATGGTGTCAATTTCCCATTTAATATATTGAAATTATTTGCTTGTAATTTCCCTTTGCATGTGTGTATATGTGTGTTTATATATATATATATATATATATATATATATATATATACATATAATTCATGACTTAATGATTTTTATTTCTTGCAAACTACTAAGTGTATATGTGTATATTGGTCAACATTTCTTCTACATAAATACATGTATGAATACATTACCTCAGATATTTTATTCAACCTCATTGTATTTATCATCCTATCTTTATAAATAGATAACAAATATATAAGTCAATCCTAATAAGATGGTTTCGAGTTTATCAAATGTCAAATGACTTTAAAACCAGTCTTTCTTAAATAATCATTTATAACAAATTTAAATGTATGGATATAAATTTTATGCTAATGCATCCTTTCTTCCTTATAAAGATGAAATATTTATGAAGCTAAAAGTCAAGTATTTCAATTTTGGCATAATTTATTAGGATTCTAATACTCACAAGCGATATCAACTTTATAAATTCATACTCTTAAAGGTTAAATACCAATCAAGTAGTAAATCATCAACTCAAACATTGAAAATGGTAAAAATAGGTTAGCCAATTTTCTCTGTTAACATATTATGATGGTATTATGATGGAACTGTTATGGGTTATGGCTTTTATTTGTGAAATCTCTTTAAGATTATTGGGTTGCTATCAGAACTCTATCATATTTTCATCAACATAGTTACTTGGGGAAATGATTAGAAATTGCATTGCTATTGGGGGCAATAAATTGTTTCTTTCATCCTTGGCTAGTAATACTCTCTTAGTATAGTTTGATCACTTACAAAGCCTCAAACAAGACAACCACCTAGTAATACCCTATGCTTAGTGAACCTGAAACCCAAGTCTTGATTTTTTTTCTTTCTTAATCTACTTGCATTGATTATTCACATTCATAAATAAAGAAAAATGCTCTTGGATTACTTGTGAATGCATCAATACTATAGGTCTTTCCTTTAACTCTAGTTCTAAGCCAATGTTCACCTTTGCAATTACTCAATGTTGAATAGTACCATTCCATCACTTTGTGTATTTTTCTTCCCCAAACTCCTAGAACTAATTCATTCCATTTTGTAGGTGGAATCTATCTCTCAAGTGATACCTCTCTAATGAATCACTAGCAAGCTAACATTACTTTATTGTGTGAGATACAACAAGGAACTTATTTATAGTAAGAGCATTTCTCTAATCACCTTCATTAAAAACATGGCTTAGAATTCTTAATTTATAGAGTAAATGGGTGAATACCTTCTCTCCTTATTTCTTTGATTGATGGGAGAAAGCTGAAATATGACCTTTAATCTAGTTATCCTCTACCTAGATCCTCTTTTTGACTTCTCTACTCTATGTATCTTGTTACTTTTGGTTTAAGGATTGCAATTCATTCATTTTTTTAGCAATGCCTATATCTATCATACTCAAAGATGTACTCATGCTTATAGACTTATTGATGGTATGTGTTGAGACACCAATTCTCATCAAAAGAATAAAATCTCTTGATAATTATGAGGCTAAGTTCTCTACCTACACTCTTATCAAAGCGATGGTAGGTCGACTATCAGATCATGAGATAGAGCATACTTATTTCATTTGGTGCTTACTATGCATACTTATCTTTTATCCTTCATCTACTCAACTGAGTAACAAGTATCTCTTATGGATCACTTCATTGATCATAGAGGGAGGTGTGCACTTAGCATAATGTTACTAGTTATTATCTATAATGATCTCACCAAGGATGTTTTTGATGAACTAATTCATAAGATGGGCAGGAGTGCTTGGTTAGTGCAATTATGATTATTCACTTACTTTTTAACACTTTTAACATATCATATTCATCAAGAAGAATTTTATGGTCTATAAGTTACTAGTTATACATGCTCTATAAGGGAGGCTATCATAATTGACTACTTCTAAAATTTGACACTTTATTCATTTCCTTCCTTGTTCTTTTTTTTTTTAAAGATACTAATGAGAACATGAGTTTAATAATCATCTGACACATACATACAAACACATAACGCATAAGGCAGCCCCTTCATCAACTCATAGTCTTCAAGTAAAAGCTTATATAGTAACAAGTCAACCCCATCTTCATAATTAGCATTAATTCAATCTCAACGCAATATTTATTCACATTAATAAGTATAATTTATCATTTTAGCATAAATCCCTCCTAGTGTTTTAATAATTATATGGCAAGGGCTAGATCATCATCAAACATTAAATGCAACATACACACAAACATGTTAGTTCCAATTAATTAACATAGTTGGCAACTTCCCCATGGCAGCTCAAAAATCCCCATTCTATCATTCTCAATACATGAAACCATCATGATTTCATCCCCAACCTTCATCAAAATAACACACAAGGGCAACAAGGAGAAGAAGGAGAAGATCGAGCATGAAAAAGTTAGTACGATGCACAACGAGCTAGCATGCATATTAAACAACTCACCTTTTCTAGCCTAGACCCCTACTCCTTAATCACACCAAATGGAAATCAAGCATAAAGAAGAAAGGTATTTCAATTTTAAAAAGAGAAAAATGGCAAGAATAGGAAGCAATTATTGTATGAAAGAAGATGGGAAGGAAGATGAAATCTCCTCCTCCAACACATGCATTCCCAATGTCTTATCACCTTTCACTAACTTATTCAATACCATCATTTAATTATAAAATAATATAGTATATATATATATATTTATATCCCACTACTCAAGAGATATAATATAATATATCTCCACTTATTCTTATTATACATACAATATAATAATAATAATAATAATAATAATAATAATAATAATAATAATAATAATAATAATAATAATAATAATAAGTACATATGTTTTAAACATGTATTTTTAAATTAATATCTTAAATCAAAATATACATACATCATTCTCACTTAATAAATAAATTTTTAATTTCATATACACATAAATTGCATTTACCATATTAACACACGTACTCATATTAATTCATACAACCTCATGTACATTATATTTATTCATAGGAATATATTCTCATGCATAATTCAATTTTTTAAGCATGGTAACAAAGGAGCTTATTTATGTGTTGTATGCACCTTTAGTGTACGTATACTAGACTATGACATTCATGAAGGGAAGTTCGTATGGAAAGTCATGCTTCTATTAAGTACAAAGGATCGAGAGTTTAGAAAATAATCTCCCCATTAGGAAGGACCATTTAAAGTTTATAGAGTTTTAGGAGGAAATGCTTATTGGCTCTTGAGATTAGAAGATGAACCTCATAAATGGTGCATTGATGGCAAATGCCTAAAAAGATATTACTTGGTGATGTAGGAGCTACAAGAAAAAGACTTGTGAAGCCGATACCATGATTGAGTGATGGGTTTGGGTTGTTCGTGTTTGGTCATTAGTTAGGCAGGCCAGTGTGCCACCTAAAGTTGTAAAATAAGGGTGCTTATCATTTGATACATAATGGTTGGATTTTATGCCATTTGACATCTTTGTAATGATTATAAATACCTGTAAAGAAATAGTTTTGGTTATCCTCATTTTGGGTTTTTGTTGCTTGATTCTAATGATAGATTTCCTAATTTGGGTTTGCATTTCATGAATCAAATTTACGTACCATTTGATAAGTTTAAAGCAAATGATAAGTTAGTGGGAGCTAGCCATATAAATATCAAATGGTACCTATTTTCACATGATAACAACTTTTGATTGAAAGTGACTATTACAAGCCACAAACACAAGCATAATCAAACCTAAACATCAAGAAGGCAACATAAGTACAAAGGAAAAAACATGTGCATTAAGGAAATATCCAAAAGGAACCAAGCATAACTCAAAATCATCATAAGTCTCAAAGGCAAACAGAAAGAAAAAATCTCAAATGCATTATCCTATTGGTACTAGATAAAATCACGTATAAATGTTCAAATAGACTCAAAGTCTATAGTAGTAGTTAGGCCCTTCCATCTCTCTACTATTTAGTGGCACCTCTCTTCACCAATAAAGCAAGCAAAAGACTATTTCAGTAACTTAGAGAAATGGGTACTCATATAGTTCCTAAGGTGTTCAACTTTAGCATGCTTTGAATTATATACACTCTCAAGCTTCTTGCCTGTATCTACCAACTCAACAATCTCCTTCTCTAAGATGAGCATTTGTTGCTTGAGTTGCAATAATAATTATTTCTTCTCTTCAACTTGGGAAGTCACAAACTTGTATTAATCATACAGTGTAGATGATTTTGTAAGAAAACACTCAGTTTCCTATATAAAAGGAAATTTTAGCCTTTTACTAGTTAATTATTGAGCATGTTATGAATTATTGTATTCTAACTGTAAGAAGTTGAATGTGCTTCTAACTTTTGAAAAATGAACAATTGTATGAGTAATAAAAGGACTGTAAAAGTAATCTAGGTTCTTAGTTTTACCTACTATCAAATCAACTAGACTTGGAATTTGAAATGAAATTGAATAAATCAAATTACTTGAACTGTCAGTAGAAAGACACAATACCGATTGAAATAAACTATTAAAAGATAACTATAATATCGAATGAAAATAAAATCAAAAGAGAGTTTGATAAAATAAAATGAAGACAACTTAAAAGTAATTTAAATGTAGAAATTGACTAAAGCTTTCTTAATTTGATATTGAAGTTTTGTTGGTTGATTGATTGATTATCGATAGATTTTCTCTTCATAATAGTTTACCTCTTGTATTTATAGTTGTTGCTAACATACTTGATCAACATGTAACTAATTTTTAAGAATCTACCACCTCCACCTAACCCACTAATTTCACGTTTGACTTCTAACAGAAACTTAACAGGCATGCTCCTTGATTATCATGCATATGCCTACTATCTATCAAGTGATAGTTAAACTCAAGTGGCTTCATTCGTCCTTGATTTTAGCTTCAGGTCTATTATTAATTTCAATCAATAATATAATCCTATACTTTCAAAATAAAAATTGGATCATTAATGATCACACCAAAATAATTATTTTGGACTAGATTATTTAAAATCAATCTATAATAAAAATGGTATAAATAATGTCGTCAAACATATTTAGCCTAATAGGCCGAATCATATGAAATTTCATTTGGTTGAATAGATCAAAACTAAAAAGATAAAATAAAAATGAAGATGAAGATAAAATGTAATAATATGTACATATTCATAAAAAGAAGTAAAAATATAAATCCAAAAAAATAACAATAATAATAATAAATAAAATTAAAAATTAAAAAATTAAAATTAAAAAGAATAAAAAATAATAATTATCCAAAATTGGTCTTTAAATGGAAAGAATAATAATAATAGTAATAATGATAACAACACAAGTAAAATAAAATAAAAATGACTAAGTAAAGGAGAGAAAACAAAGAGAAAGAGAAAATAAAATAGATATGACATCAAAAAATTCTTCCTACTCATCTTCTTCAAAAGCTAAAAACTCCAATTTCTCTCAAGAACCTTAAATCCTCATTTACTAAAATCCTTCAAATTAATCCTCTAATATTTCTCAATTTCAAGTAAGTTCCCAATCGTTTATCTTTTCCTTTAAAATGAAAGAATAAAATGATTTAATTATTCTTGATTATATATATATATATAAATGCATGCCATAAGAAACTTCAAGTAAGTCACCCCTTGCATTGGACATTAGGGTGAAACTTCTTTTTTTTTTAACTAAAAAAAATATATATATGTATATACATATATAAAATAATATATATCCCATATATATGATAATATATATATATATATATATATATATATGATAATATATATATATATATATATATATATATCATATATATGGTATATATATTATGATTACTGTATGTGTGACTACTGCCTAAGGTTAATGAGTTGCATAATAAGAGTATTGTTAGTCCTTACTGCTACTGACTGTTTTGATCCATGTATGTGTTTACAAATTAGATATTATGATGAATAAAGCAGTTATAGTTGGTGAGGAAGGTGGGGGTAACTTTAACCCATAAGAAGGCACGTCAAAAGGTAGCGAGAGGGCAAAGGTTTGGCAAGGACATATTGAACAGGGTGAACAGGCAGAGAGATTACTTCTTACAGAATAACTAGCTGCATCTGCTATTGATCTTGTAGCTACATAATTTGCTCAATTCCTTAAATCTTTACAAGGACTGGTTCATACAATGGTTCTAACTCCACCTTTGGTTGTGGTTAGAGATGTATATAAGAAAGATTTTAAGAAGTTAAGAGCATATACGACTATTGATTTTTCAGGGACTACTGATCCGTATGTTACTGAGATGTGGCTCGAGAGGATCGAGAGAGTTCTATAGTAGTTAGATTATCCTGATTCAGTGAAGTTTAAGTATGCTATTTCATTGCTTTAGGATGATGCATACGAATGGTGGAAGACTATTCCACAGAGCATGACTGATCTTCCAGTATTGACCTGGGTTAATTTTCAGAGGGAGTTTAGATAAAAATATGTACCCTTAGCATATACAGATAAAAAATTGTATGCATTCCTTAGTCTAAAATAAGTGAACATGTATGTGGTAAAGTATGAATGGGAATTCACTAGACTGACTTATTACGCTACAAGTATTCTTACCACAGGTCGGGATAGATGTAAAAGGTTTGAACAGAGACTTATTCCTCAAATTAGAGCTTTAGTACAGGGGTTTAACTATGAAGATTTATCTACTTTGATGGCTAATGTTTTAAATTAAGAGTGTATCATCAAGGAAGAGGAAGGTATTAAAGCAAAATAGTTTCGGAGATCCTTTCAGGGAGATAGTTCATCATTCATTAGACAAAAGAGGGGCAAGTTCCAAGGCTCCTTTATAACTTAATTGATGGGATTTAGACCACAATTACCTCGTTGAGCATAAAGTAAGAGGATTATTGGCTATAGTAGTTCAAGAGTTGGATTGAGTCAATGTCATACTTTTGGTCGTACTCATTATGGTGCTTACAGAATTGATACAAATTTATGCTGTAATTATGGTGGTATGAGACATTTTGCATGAGACTGCACCATACGTCAAATTATACTAGTACATACGGTATCTAAAGGTGGGTCATTTCAACAAAACCCACTACCCAAATCAGTTTTTAGTGCTTTTTAGAGTGGAGATCATGGTAGAGGTAGAGGCCGTAATGGTGGAAGCTGAGGTAATAGTAAAGGGTTAGTGAATCAGTCAGTTGGGGCTTCTACCAAAGTTTATAATATAAGATAGAGAGATGACTTGCAAGCCACTAATATTGTTATTGGTAATTTCCTGGTCTCTAATCATGATGCTTTGATACTATTTGACCTAGGATCTTCACATTTATATATAAATACTGAGTTTGTACGATTTCTTGATATCAAATGTGAAGGGTTCGAATATCATATTGCAGTCTCTAGTCCTTTAGGTAAAGACATAATAGTTAATCAGATTTATAGGCAATGTCCTTTGATTATCCATGGTATGCACTTTTCATCTGATTTAGTAGAGCTATCTTTTTGGGAGTTTGATATCATTCTAGGAATGGATTGGTTGTCCAAGTATCAAGCTATAATGGATTGTAACTAGAAAACAGTGATACTTTAGCATCCAAAGTATGCTATGAAATAGATACAGGGTAATGTACCAATGGTGATTGTTAATTTGATTTCAGCAACAATGGTATGAAAATTATTATTAGAGGGATGTGAAGCTATAATAGCCCATGTTATAGATACGAGATTAAGGGGGTGCAGATATCAGAGATACTGACAGTTTGTGATTATTCAAATGTGTTTCTGGAAGAGTTGCCAGGGTTACCACTAAAGAGAGAAATTGAGTTTGAGATAGAAACTTTGCCAGGTATAGAGCCTATTTTGATTACACCCTATACGATGGAACGAACAAAATTGAAGAAGTTGAAGACTCAGTTGTAAGAATTATTAGACAAGGATTTTATCCGATCGAGTGCTTCTTCGTAGGGTGCATTAGTGTTATTTGTGAAGAAGAAAGATGATACCATGAGATTATGCATTGATTATAGGTAACTGAATAAATTAACAATTAAGAATATGTATTCTTTACCTCGTATTAATGATTTATTTGATGAGTTAAAAGATGCCATCGTATTTTCAAAGATAGATTTGAGGTATGGCTATCATTAGCTTTGATTTAAGGAGAGTAGTATTCTAAAGATAACTTTTCAAACTCAATATGGTCATTATGAGTTTTTAGTGATGCCTTTCAGTTTAACTAATACATTAGTAGCATTTATAGCACTGATGAACATTGTATTCAAAAAGTAGTTAGATCAGTTTGTGGTTTATCCAAAGAGTCAAGAGGAGCATGATGAATATCTGAGGATTGTATTACAGAAGATGTGAGAAAATAACTATATGGTAAACTATCAAAATGTGACTTTTGGTTGTAACATGTGACATTTATTGGGCATGTGATTTTAGCAGAAGGTATCAGAGTTGATCCCAGTAAGATTGAAGCAGTGGTTAATTGGTAGACTCCAAAAAATGTTAGTGAAGTCCATAGTTTCTTAGGTTTGGTTAGTTATTATAGAAGATTTATTAAGGGGTTTTCAATGATTGCTACACCACTTACCACATTGCTAAGGAAAGATGTTCCATTTGAGTGGACAAATAAATGTCAAAAGAGTTTTAATTATTTGAAAGAACGTTTAATAGAGGCTCTAGTGTTGACTTTATTGACACCCAGGATAAATTATATAATATACAGTGATGCTTCACTAAATGGTTTAGGTTATGTACTGATGCAAAAATGGAAGGTGATTGCTTATGCTTCAAGACAATTAAAGCCACAAGTGAAGAATTACCCTACCCATGACTTAGAGTTAGCTGCAATTGTGTTTCCTTTGAAGATATGATGATATTATTTGTATGGTGAGAAATGCTATATTTAGGAATGCAGAAGGAATTAAATTTAAGGTAGAGATGATGGATAGATTTGATCAAGGACTATGATTATATTATTGATTACCACCCGGGGAAGGTTAACTTAGTGGCTGATGCTTTAAGCAGAAAGATGTTTGCTACATTGCAAAAGTCACCAGTGATACTAGTGCAAGAGATTCTACGAATGAATCTTATAGTACAACCAGACTATATCTTAACTAAATTATAGTTACAAGTAAAGCCAGTGTTGATAAGTCAGATAAAAAAATATCCTATGAATGATAAAGAGTATCAAAAGCAATTGAAGAAGGTATAAGATGGTAATACTACTGTGATTATCTTGGTGAATGATGGTATATTGAGACATGGTACACGACTATATATTCCAGCTAATGAAGATCTGAAGAGGTAAATTTTAGAAGCCCATAGTTCAAAATATTCATATCACCCTGAAAGTATGAAGATGTATAAAGACTTAAAACAATATTATTAGTGGGTTAGTATGAAGAAAGGGATAGCAAAGTATATAGCCCGATGTTTATTATGTCAATGAGTAAAGGTAGAACACTAAGTACCTGCAGGATTGCTTAATCCTTTACCTATAGCAGAATGGAAATGGGATCGTATAACGATGGATTTTGTAATGAGTCTACCTTTTACACAAGCCAAGCATGGTGTTGTATGAGTTATAGTAGACAGATTGACAAAGATAACACATTTCATACCTGTGCGTATGGATTATAGTTTAGAGAGACTGGCAGAGTTATATATTGATGAGATTATACGATTACATGGAGTTCCAATATCTATTGTATCGGATAGAGATCCCCGATTCACATCATGTTTATTGGGAAGTTTTCAAAAGGCATTAGGTACTAAGGTACACTTTAGTATTACTTTTCATCCTCAGACAAATGGTCAATTAGAAAGAGTTATTTAGATTTTGGAAGATATGTTGAGGGCATGTGTATTAGAATGGGAAGGTAGTTAGGATAAATATCTGCCATTGATTGAATTTGCTTATAATAAAAACTACCAGTCCATTATACAGATGGCTCCTTATGAAGCCTTATATGGTAGAAGATGTAGAACTCCTTTACATTGGGATGAAGTTAGGGAAAGAAGATTGGTAGGACTTGAATTGGTGCAACAAGCAGAAGAGCAAATAAAATTGATTAAAATTTGACTAAAAGTAGCTTGTGATAGGCAAAAGTCTTATGTCGATTCAAAGAGAAGAGATATAAAGTACAATGTAAGGGATAAAGTATTTCTAAAGGTATCTCCATGGAAGAGGATTATATGATTCAAGCAAAATTGTAAATTGAGTCCTCGATTCATTGGGCCATATGAAATTTTGGAAAGAGTGGGATCACTGGCCTATAGATTAGCTTTACCTCCAGATTTAGACAAGATCCACACTGTGTTTCATGTATCAATGCTAAGAAGCTATAGATCAGATCCTTCTCATATTATTCCAGTCAAATCTATAGAGATACAATTTGATTTATCCTATAATGAAGAACCAGAAAAGATATTGGCAAGAGAAGTGAAACAGTTGAGGAATAAATGAATTCCTTTAGTAAAAGTATTGTGGAATCATCATTCAGGACAAGATGCTACTTGGGAATGAGAATCGATAATAAGATAACAGTACCCCCATTTATTTTTGATCGATTTAGGTTTGAATTTTGGGTTAAAATTTTTTTTAGGAGGAGAGAGTTATCATATCCACACACGCAACATCCCTGTGTGTATGCATTTTATGCATACGTTACAGTGAATGATTAATTAGTACATGAAATGCATGAATCAGAGATGATGCATTAATGCTTTGACATAATGAATGGGAAATAAAATGTCTTATAGATAAAGGAATTCAACATGGAATGAAATTTATAGAGAAAGAAACGAAAAAAAGTGAAAAGATGAGTATAAAAGTGAATATGCATAAAAGATACAAATCAGGTATGCTTTTATTGAATGCTTTGGATGATGTTTTATGATAAAATTTATATGCATAAATTGATTACTTGGCATGTATAACATGTTAATATATAATAAAGTATAGTTTAAAATGGGTAAGTACAATTTAAGGTAAAGTTAGAAAAGAAATGGTATGTAAAATGTTAAGTTAGGATATAAATAGCATTATATGAGAAGTTAAGGTTATAATTGGAAATTAAATTATGTAGGACTGATGTTCATATTATATTAAATGAGGGCGAAGTGTAATATTATGTAAGAATGATGTAATAATAGTTATGAAAGAGAGGAAATAAAATAGTGGAAGGAAGTAATATGAGTTTGCCAAGTGTCTATATGTGATTGGACCCTTCTTAGTTTAAATGTAAAAAAAAAAGATATATTAAATTAAAAATTGAATCTCATCTTATTGAAGAGGAAGTTAGTAATTTATTTTCATTCTTCCTTTCATAAAATGTCTAGCTTTTTCTTCCTCTCTTGTTCTTGTGTTCTAGCATAAATAAAAATAGCAATCTAAGGTAAAATCATGCATAAGTTTTAATTTTCATGCTCTTTTGGTGTTCTAGTGCTCTACTCATGTTTTATTCTTCTTTATGTTTTCTTATATCTTAAATGAAGAAGTAAGTTATTGTAAGGTTGTGTTAATTATGTGTAAATGGAAGAATTCAATTGAATGATGAAAGAAGAAAGAAGTTAAGTTACTGAATTTGGTGTTATGCATAATCAAATGAATTTCTATTTTGATGTGTGAAAATTATGTTAAACCCTAACTTGTATCACTTGAATTAGTTATTTTAATTAATTATTGAGGTGTGTAAATGATGTTTAAAGGTTTTTAGAGGGTTTGTTATACTTAATGATGAATGGAAGGATGAGATCATGCATGTTCATGAATGTTAGAATCACTTCATGATAGGGTGGAGTTAAATGAAGTAAATTTATGTTGAATTGTATTTGATACATATTGGACTTTAAATGATGCCTAATTGATGTTTTTGGTAAGTTTTGGAAGTGATTTTAAAGTGTTTTAGTTATGGTATTGGGTTAGGAAGCTTGGGGAACCATTTGGAGGTGTTTTGGGTGCTTAAAATTTTTTTTAAAATGGGTGTTTTTGAAGGAGGATGAGTTCTACATGACTCGTGTAACCTCTACATGACCTATGTAGCTTTTAGACATCCTAAAACACATTTATTTAGTGAGGGCTAAGTTCTACATGACTCATGTAAGCTTCTACATGACTTATGTGGACTTTTAAGGCTTGTTTTGAGTGGTTTTTGATGGGGAAACTTGATGCATGATCCATGAAACTTATACATAACTTTGGAAAGCTTAAAAATGAATGGAACATGTCATTAATTATGGTTTTAAATGTTAAACACTTAAACAAGTATGTATATGAGTTATAACGATAAATTATGAGGTAAAATGGTTAGGATAAATTGTGTAAATGCTTGAATAATATACTATGTCAAATGAAGAATAATTAACTTGTATATGGCAACATCTAAATGAATAGACATTCAAAGCTCCTAAAATCATGTATGAAAATAGAAGTTAATGATGTAAAAATACACTTAATGCATTGTATGATAATGTAAGGACTTAAGTTGGCCGAAAGGCATGTATGACTCTTAATTGTGAAGTGTAAAATGTTGTAAATGGAATTATGCTTATATGCTTATTGTCATTCAAAGTTTATTGATGGTTACTTATCATGAATGAATATGGATTCTTAAAGATGATAAGTCAAGTGTAATACATGAATAACTATACTAAAAGAATGTAAAATGGAAATGTGACAGGTTCAAATCATGAAGTTCATATTTCTCCTTTAGGTATTGATAAGGGTAAAGCGATAGCAAGTTTGTTCTATTCACTTCATGACCTCATATAGGGTCCTGAAATAGTCATTTCTAACTCATATGCTTATGATACTAATGTAATAAGTTTATATCATGAATGGTATCATATGATCATCATTGCATATGATCATTAAAACATCATTTATGTATCATGTTATGAGTAATTCATACGTACAGACATATTCATGACATATCATACAGAGGGTATAAGGGGAAAAGAAAGTGATATACAGAGTAATGTTCATTGATAGCATATTAGGTCATACAATTATTATCGATTCCCTCGATGGAATCATACAGGTATAATGCCTTCTTACAAGAGATGAGTATTGATACATACAGAAAAGAAAAATGGGTTCATTAAACCATATAGTTATAATGCCCTCTTATCGGAGATGAGTACAAGTACATAGAGGGTGTCACATCCACACACATAGTATATTGCATTACTTATATGCACGACGAATGTTAATTAAGTATGTGTATGATTTAGATTAAACATGGAAACTAAATGACATGCTAATTGATATGAGTTCTGACATTGCTATGATAATAACTGACGGAAGTATTGAATAGGGAATATGATAATCATAAACAAGTATAATGTTGAGATTTAGTAATAACGTGGATATTCGTATATGTGCGGATATTATTATTATTGTTATTATTGGGTTTTTATAAAGATATACGTGTTATGATAGGGATGTGATAACAACTGGTAGGAATTATTAAAATAATGAATGATGTAATTGTAGATGGAGTTTTGATACTTGCATACGAGGTTGATATTGGTTACTATTTTTAATACGTGCTATATATTTATGGATTCCTAAGGAATATTTAATATATATATGTATACATATATATACATATAACTATATGAGATTAAGTACGTGTACATGATTTTAGGTGATAATTAAAATGAATACGTGTACATATATATAAATAAGGCTAAGATAATATTTAGGTATGTTAAATCAGGTTTATGTGCATTAATGTATTGTATATATATCGGTATTAATATTAAATTTAATTATAATATTATATTAATGATTATTAATATTTATATTAATTAAGGTATCAAGCATATATTAATGTTTATTTAATTATAATTATTTTATCATATATTTTATTATAAATTATATAAATTTTGTTTTTTATATTTTTATATTTTTATATTTTGTTATGTTTTAATTATATTATATATATATTTATAAATAGTTAGTGCTTGTGTGTAGGTGAGTGTTGCCTAATTCGGTGGAATTCGTTCCACCATGTTTTAAGTTAGCCATTTCTTAATTCATTGGCATTTTTCCTATCTTTCCTCTCTTCCACCGAAACCCTCACCACCCTCCCTTCTCCATTCTTGTTCATCAAACCACCTGCTTCTCTCCTACGTATCTTGTAAGCTGTCAAAGGTTAAGTTAAGTCTTCATCTTCTTTAAAGGTTAGTCAAGATCCTACACCTTTTTCCATTTCTTCGTGTATTGGGGAGTCGATCCTCCTGCTTCTTGTTTCTTGATCGGCTCATTGAGGGATGCATGCATGTATGATAATGTCGTAATCTAGGCTAGAAGTACTGATCAAGCAGGCGTGAACTCGGTTGGAGACCGACGTGAAGGTAGGAAGGTCTTCACCGATTCTGCCTTCTTCTTGTCCTTACAATCTTTTGGTTCTTTCTTTTCCCTTTTGATGAGTTGTTGGAGATTCAACCCTACTATTTTATACATATATTGAATGTTAATGAAAGAAGGTTAAATGAGAGCTATGATGCGTGTGGTGCGATTGTTTTATGACCGATACAGGGTGTTGTTATAGCTGTCGGTAATCTTCTTTTATTAGTTATGTTGCGTTTTGGACAGAGTGGTTATATGAAATGTTATATAGGCGGTGACATTCTAAGGCAGTTTTGGTATTTGAAGCGCTGCTTGTGATATTTGTTTGTGCTTGTCATCGCGGAGCCAGGAAGTGGATAAGGGGGGCTAAATTTTTAAGTAAATATGTATGAAAATAAACTAAAATTTCATTAATAATTTAAATACTAACATGTTTACAATAATTTTTTAAAAAATAAGCATACTATTATTAATATGAATTAATATGAATGAAGAGAAAGATAAATTCTTCAATTTTATATATTTTAAAAATGTGGTAGAATCTTTTTTTCATTAATTTCTTTAAATATTTTTTATATTCATGATTAAACTCATTGTATTAATAATATTTTGATATTTTCACTGTAAAAAAAAATGATAACTCGTTAGTTAAAGTCAAATTCTATAAAATATAATTTAGGAATATGTTAATTAATATAATTTATTTATTAATTAATAATCTACTCCTTATAACTTCCACCTAAGATAATGATAATGAAATTAACTAGCAAACCAAATTAAAAGTATAGCAAATTCAACTAAACTAAATTAAAATTATAGTAAATTTAATAATATTTCATTTTATTATTACAATTAATTAAGTAAAATAAATATAAATTTAACAATATTTCATTCTATTTGTACAATCCATTAAGTAAAATAAATATTATAATTTAAGATGAAATAATTAATTTAATGAAATTAATCTAAATTATAAGTTATTATTTAATTAATTTTTATTCTTCGTAAATATTTATTAGTGCATAATTAATTAATATTGATTATTTCATAATTAATTTACTTAATTGATAAATTTTTATTAATAGTAAATAAAGTATTTGTAATTTCATTAATATTATAAATTTAATATTTCTATATTTACATTAATGATAATATAATTTAACATTTCAATAAATAATCATATGATTATAATTAAAATAAATAATTAACCTAAACTAATTAAATAATATATATAACTTAAGATAAGTTAATTATAATTAATTAAATTATTACATATTTTTAGTTAATTATTATTAATTAAACTAATTAAATAATATAACATAAACTAGCCCAGCCCAGCTCTACAACCCAGCTCACCCCACTCTAGCCCAGCTCACCCCACCCACCGCCCACCACCCACACCCTCCTCTAAGTCGGGGCTTCAACCCCCATGCCCCGGTCGTGGTTCCGCCTATGCTTGTCATGTATAGTGAATTAGCCGAATAGATGTAATGAATTAAGTAAGGTATGGTAATTCTCCTTAGCACCAATTAATGTAATATGTATACCAATAAATTTAAGTTATAAAAATTGATGAATTATGATAGTTTGTGAACTTAAAACCAGTAGAACCTTGTGTGTATAGAATGTCAACTAAATATTTACTATACCTATCACCTGAAGACATAATATTTATTTAAAGTAATATCTAAATAGATATTTAGTGAGTAGATCAAAGGGATTATTTCATAATAAAAATAATAATTATTATAAATGAACTTCTAAAGTAATTAACTTAATTAATGAACTTAACAAATTAATGTATGTGTGTGGTATATTATTAAGAAACTTTTATTTAACCTAGTGTACTATGGAATTAAAATTGTATTAAGTTAACGGAATTTTAATTGATAATAAAGCAAATAATGAATTAGTTCATAAAAGGATAGTTTGGATAAGATTTTAATTAACATATGTATTATTTATTTAATGAATAGATTTATTATTTGTTTATATATATATATATCGATTGGAAGCTTATAAAATCTAGTTTTTAGTAATATAAAGAATTTGTTATTTTAACTTCGTATATTCTGTATTTTGGCTCATACAATGTAATAGGTAATATAAATAACGATTATGTCCTAAATATCAATATAATTTCCCTAATTAATATTATGTTTTGGTATACAATTGATTTGAGATACATGAATAGATGTTATACAGTGAAAGATAATTATGTATATGTATATGTATGCAGTAATATAATTTTAAGTATATGAATTATAAATGAGTAGTGGTTGTATTCAATTTACTTATTACATGCGAATATTTCACTATCATTTAGGTGATTTGGAAGACAATCGACATGTACCACCAGACAGATTAGATAAAGGGAACGTGATTATAGGTTTGTGCTAGTGTTCCTCAATCAGTAGATGATCTATAAAGGAACATCATTTATATTATATTGTAATATTGATGAATGACTATTTATATATCATGTTATATGCAAATATCATTCATAATCATAAATATATCATTATACCAATCATGACATGGCATATCATGGAGAAATAAGGAAGGAGGAAAATGAGCGAAAGTGAGGAAATGTTAATAAAAAGGTATTGAGCTATAAAATGGATTTCCATGGGAAATCAAATGGAAAAGAATAGAAATGAAAATAGAAGTGAAATGGGTTCTAGTTTGTTAAACCATAAAAATGAAAGGCTCAGTACAAAAATGTGCACAAATGATAATGGAAAAGAAAAGTAAAGGGAGAGTGCAATCCATACATTGCATTCTCAAAGGTATATTTTATTACATTGATATTCATTAATGGAATGACAGTTAAAATTAACATATTTATCCTACACTGTGAATGATTACGAATAAAAAATGGACATGCAATGTAGTTCACAAGTACATAATGAAAAATAATTATAATTGATATTGTGTTACGATTTAAGGCATATTATACAGTTATCATCCTAATCGCTATTGTTTTACCATTGAGTGGAATTAATGTTAGAATGTGATATTATGAACTATATGATGAAATTAAAATGATTAGTACAAGTGACATAAGTTGTCAATATAGCCAGTGGCATATTTCATTACTGAATTTTGTAATATTTAAATTATGGTTTTATAATATTATGCGAATTGCTATGTGATTGCATTTATTCATTTTACTAGCATCATTGGGTTTTATACTCAGCGTTTGTCATTTGATAAACACAGGTACTAGTGGCACTGGAGAGCACGGGGTATAGAGGTGTCAGCAGTAGGTCCCAGAGATAGTGATTTTGGATAGAAGACTTGGACCCCATGATAGACTCCTGTTCCTCGATTTTCATGCAGCTTATCTTTTTACACCACTGGCAGTAAAAATAGTTGTGTACTTATAAACTGCTATGTTTTATATTTTGTAATGTAAATATAACGATACCACCAGGGATTTCCCTAATAAATGAAACAATGGTTGCTGGACTTTACTACTTGAGAAATGAATGTTATTCCATGATTAATCTTACTATACAGAAAAAATATTGCATTTAGTAGGTTAAATATTCGATCCCTTATAAGGTGATTATTAATTTTCTCTGGGTTTCAGGAAATTAATGATAATACTACGAGAACATGTTACACTACTGTAGGTATGATAGAAGGGCCTAGTATGAATTGATCTTATGCACAATCATACAGAAAAGAAAAGAAATGTTACAGAAAAATCAGAGGGAGAATGCAAAGCATGAATGCATTCTCACAAACATATATTATCATTCATATATCATGAAAGTGTAGTGCATGGAATGATGAATGCACTATGATCATGTTTATATAGAGAAGTACATAGAGTAATGATGTATAGTACAATATTTGATATAGATAAAGTTATAGTGGAATCTTTTATGGTATTTGTTCCTATCTTTACACAATATGTTATATATATTGATTATAACAACTAATGAGTGATGCAAAATGGCATGATATGATATAGTTATACTAGTTAATGATGGTTTGCTAGGATTTCACTTTAATATAATATTTATAATATGTGCTCATGTCATTTACTCATTTTATAGCACCACTAAGTTTTATACTCAACATTTATCATTTGATGAACATAGAATCAGAACCTTCAAGCAAGAGTTAGGCTGATCGATCTACAGTTAAGCTGATCAATCTAATTGGATTTCCTATCCACCCAAACATCTCAACCTCATCATCCTTCCATAATAAAATAAATTGATGCAAAGAGGATGGTATACACCAGTTAGTATGAATCCATTCTCTCCCCGATAAAGCTTAGTAGCTAGCAAATTAATTGATAAAAAAGAAGGTGGCCAACGACATCTTAGTCCCTACTGTAATTTATATCAGTAACACCCTAATAAACTTTATCATATCACTTATAAAAGTTGTTACTAAAACTTCTATAGGGATTATATCCTTTTTAATCTTTCCCAAAGCCAACAAAACACATAATGGCATAATATTTATTGTCAATTTATTATCAACTAATACCTTTGATATTCATTGTCCATCTAGTTATGCCTTGACATACAAAAGGTAAATATGCCTTGCCATCACTTTAGATGGATTCTCAAACATAACTCATTTTGGTCCTCCATCTGCTGGCACTTGAAATGTCATACCATTGACCATATCCTTCGTCGAGGCTACCCCTCAAGTCTCTTTCAAATCCTATAATCTATTTACCTTTTAAAATTCTAATAGCAACGTAACTGTCACTATGGTATATCCAAAAGGTACTAGAATATCCCCTACCTTAAAACTCGCATTTAGCACCTTGTCTACTTCATCTGAACTACTATCAAATGATGTATTTTCTACAGCCTTCCTACCAAATTTTAACCTTTGCTTTACTGCAAGCATCTTAAAATCTTAGCTCCCTCCTTTCATTGGTGGTAGCCCTTAAATGTTGCATCCTTCTCTTTTATGTTCGTGTAAGTTTCTATGAAAACTTCAAATATTCAACATGATGCTATCTATGACTAGGTTTAATTAGTGGTGGAACAATAAATCTAGGTCTATGTGCTTAAGGCTAGATTTATTGTGGTCTTTAATGATAATGAGGCATATGTCTTCTTGCTTTAGGTCTATAAACATCTGACCATACACCCTCACTTCCTTTACTCCCTTCATGCACTCCTTGGGAATCTAAATTCTTCAAAATGACCTTTGTTGATGTTTGTTAAAGATCACCTCTTATTGTTCTTCCTTTTTATTTATTAAAGTACATAAGTCAAAGGAAGTAGCATTGATAATGGTTACTAGAGGGAAAGGATCTTCATTGATTAGCATATATTCTTTTTTTTCTGGAAATTTTAGTATCCCTTTATTGATTCAATCTTGTAACAAATCCTTGAATACCCAATAATTGTTAGTGGAGTGACTATAAGAATTATGGTACTTGCAATACTCCTTTCCCTTCAGTTCTTCCTTAAATGGTAATTTATGACCTGATAGTAGCTTTATAAACCTTTCTTTTAGAAGAAAAGCCAAGATCTCTTCTATCTTAGCCACCTCAAAAGTATATCATGGTTATGCATTAGTGGCTTGCGCCTTTCTCCACCTCATGTCTGAAATTAGTCTTCTAAAAATAAGAACCTATGGCTGCCTTTTGCTTATGATTCTCTTCTTAGAGGAATTCTTCTTAAGACCCCTTTATGTCATCTTTACATACTCAGTCTCTAAAAGAAATATTTTGCATCTTTTCTCATCTTTTTAAACTATGTAATAAACACATCAGTTATCTCTCTATTCTATTGATATACTAATGATACCTTATTAATACAAACCTCTAGCATAACTTTGAAGAATTGGGTATGGAACTGCCTCTCCATCTCTTATCAAGAATAAATGGAATTCCTTAATAAAATGGAGTACCATGAAAAAACAATTCCTATTAAAGATTTTGGAAATGATTAAAGCTTAAAATAAGAAAAATTATCATAATTAGCTAATTCCCCACATTGGATAGTGAAATGGGCAATATCTCTAATCATATTATATCACTTAATTATTAACTAAATAAAATTAGTAAATTATTTAACACACTTAAACCATTATTTATTTAAGTCTATATAAGAATTATAACCATATACTTCATTAGAATTTCCTTAACATTAGTAAATGCATCTTAAATTACTTATTTATATCATCACTTAACCTCATTATATCATCCTCTTATTGACTTAAATAAAATTTTCTTAACATTCTTTGTACTTAATAATTCTTCTGATCTTTCTTTTAAATGCATCCTAAATCTTAGTAACTCACCTTAAGTTATACCTTATCATAAGCTTAATTTAAAATCAACATTCTTTGGTTTTCATTAACCCAATCAATACTATTTATTATAACTTGGTTAAACCTTTAAAATACCATTTATATGCTTAACTTAATACACATTATAATCCTTTTTCATAACATGGCCGAATACTCCATAACTTTTAACACTTAACTTGTCAATTTCATCTCAATTTCATATGAACTTATCTTACTTAATATCAACTTTAACCATCATATTAATACTTTTATTTATTTTATTTATGTATTATTATTATTATATTCTTAAATTAAACTTAACAGAATCCATATTAAATTATTTTTAAAGTCCACATACTCCAAAAATAGAAATTAGGCTTTAATTCACCAAATAACTTCCTTTATGCCTAATTTTGTACTTATACCTTAAGATTCTTTTTATCTCATCAATATAAACTTCATTTAATCTTAATTAAAAGTAAATTTATTAAGTCAAACTTAAACTTTATCATAAAATTCAAAATTCTTAAGTCATATTCTCTTAAAGTGACATTAAGCCATAAATCATCCATTTTAACTTATCTTAAGCTTGGTTTTCTTTATTTTCTTTATTAACAATCTTCTGTTTTTAGTAAATTATCATCTAAATCTCATTTTAAGCTTACCATCCATTAATTTGTCCATTAATTGATTCGGCTAACAAGGAAAAATCATGACACACTCACCCACACAACACAAATCCTTTTATTTCATGTGTTTTTACAATCCTAAGCCTTCTACTCATTAAATCAAAACCAAAACCATCAAATATTATGAGTACCATTTGACCAGAACTTAAATCCCACCAAAATTTCATAAAATCATTCAATCAACCACTAATTCATACTTACTCATACTCACCTTTAACCCAATAACCAAATCTCCACCTAAAAGCAACCTCCTTGCACTTATGCTTTGGATTTGTATGTTGCTTCTCCTTTTGACTTCCACTTTGTAGATCTACAACTTTAACCCACATGAATGCACTAAAATAAGTGAGATCTAACCATAAAAAGAAGATTTAGTTCATAGAAGTTTCGATTTTTCATCAAAACATATGGTTTCTCATGATTTTTAAGTACAACTTGAAAATCCAAGAAAGAAAGGTTTTGGTATTCTTTAAAACAAAGAAAAAAAATTTTGTTGACCTTACCTTGAAGTATTCACATGAAACTAGTTAAATCATGAAGGATCTGGACCAAAAGAGGATGAAAAACTCGTAAACTCCAACTTCTCAAAGAGAGTAGCTTTGGTTTTAAGGCTTTAAGAAAGGAAGCATTCGATCACTACTTGAAATTTAAGAAAATAGAACCATTTTGACATAAACTTACATTAAACACATTTACCTTTGATAGTATTTGAAGTTTGAAGAAAATAGAAGGATAAAGATTCGGCCTTGGTACTTCAAATGGACATGTATTTTGAAGGAAATGGAAGTCTTTTGCCTTTTCTTAAGCTATTTGCTTAGATCTTGTAAGATTTATGAAGTTGCAGAAGAAAGATGAAGAAGAAATGAAGAAGAGGTCGACTGCTTTGAGGAAAAAGGAAGAAAACCCAAGTGATGAAATGAAAGAAGAAGATAATAAAGAGATAAGATGGAAAATGAGAGGTTTTGAAAGAAAAAGAGATATGGAGGATGAGGATTTTGGCAAGATGGAAAAATAAATGAATAATTGAAGGAAATGACGTCTAAATGAGAGGAAAATTTGGTTAGATGCATTTCATTTGGACAAAGTTCCATTTTAGTCCATAAACTACACCAAACTACCCCTTGTAGCCCCTAAACTTAAGTATTTTCTTACATTTATTTTTAAATCCTTCAATCATAACTTAAATTTTGTTTTATATACTTAAAATATACTCTAATACTTTCTATTTTAATTAAAAATACTATCCATCAATTCTTCAAACCAATTAAATTAATATTCCCACATTCTCTCTCCATCCACTAACACCTTTTTCAAAAATACTTTTCCAATTTCCTATACAACTTTTTCAAATACCAATCCCACTTCTATTTATTTATTCTAATTCAAATCCACTTTGACTTACCCTATTTTAATCATATATTCATCTATTTATTTATTTTCATATCATTAATTTAATTATCATGCATTAATGATATCATAATACTACTTTATGACATCATCATGTCATCTAAATTTAAAATTATTAATTTTACTTTTCTAATATTTACATTTTATTATTTAATCATGCTAACTTATCATTAATTCATAATTATTCATTTTCTAAGAAAAATCAATTTAATTTCACTTGCTTACATCATGCTTACATCATCATTACTCAATGAAGACATTATAAATAATTTTTAATTGATTTTTTCTAAAATTTGCATATACCTAATTTAAGTTAACACAAACACTTTGAGCATAGTCAATTAATCAAATTATGTGTTTTTAACATCGAAAACATCGATTTAGTATCGTTCAAGGGTCATTTCAGTGGTTTCGGCAAAATTTTCAATTTCATCATTTGAGCTATAAACTTTAATCTTATCATATACTTATCATCATAATGATAATTTCACGTTATTTTCACATCAATAGCATATAAAACATAACATTTCAAGTAGTTTCATGAATGCATCGTGTGTGCTCATTTCAGGATGTGGCAAGATTTACATGACAAATAGATTTATTATCAAAACTAATTTTTGAAAACTTAACTTTTTTAGAAAATGGAAGTAGTATCCGAAAATCATTTTATTCAAAATGGAAATTTTATATTCTAAAGGATATTTTTTAAAAGCTTCATAGAGTATAAATATCCTCAAAAATTTCTTAATAAAATTTCTAAGATATCTTACTAAATATAATCTTCTAAAAATCCTCCTTAAAATTCACATGAAATTCATTGGAATTCGAAATGCTTCCATTTATGTGCATAATTTAATATATTTGATTTGTAAAGCATCAATTACATTAAATATGCAATAAAAACATTTGAAAATAAAATAAAATCAGAAAATAAAAAGATAAATAATTATTCTCTTATGATTTGAAATAATTACCATATTAGTCATAAGATAATTATTGAAAATACAAAATCAAATAATTATTATATATCGAATGAAGATCCTCAACTAAAATATTTACCAAGTATATATATATCAATTATCTATCCAAAAATAATTAATAATGTAAAATGTTAAAACTTACCTGATTAACAAAATCAAAAAAATAGAAAATATTGTTTCCAAAATATAAACATTTAAAAAACCTAATAAACAAAAATCCACTTAAATTAATTAATTATAAACTTAAAATCAACAAATATCAAATTTTTGAAAATCATTAAAAGGAACTTCCCCTCGCCATCTTAACCTAACGGGAAAAAGCATCACAATAAAAAAGAAAAAGCGAGAAGTACAGCTCTAGGAAAGCCAAGCAAAAGAAACAACAATCTTGATGGTAAAAGTCACGATAAAAAGATCCCAAAAAACACTTTAGATACTCACCGAATCAACAGCAGAAATTTGATCAGATATACTTGTTGGAGAACGTCACAAAAGCCCCAAGATACATGTCCATATCATTGAAAGTCTCCCGTGGTGTCTAGACATCTTTTTAACATTTATAGATTGAACAAAAATCTGAATCATAATGATTCATAACTCTTAAGTTGAAAATCACTTCCATTGCAATTTGTGATTTCGTTCTCATGAAAAATAGTTCACGCTATGCATTTCTTGGAATTCTTGATTCAAGAAAGTTTTTCCATAAATCATATGAATATCAAGATCTCATATATTTATGCAATCCTTGATAGTTTACCAAGTTCAATGCATTAATAATTCTTAGGCTAGTTTTGGTATTACATCATCTTTACTAATCAGTTCTTGGAAGTCATTTTACAGTTTATTATGAAGATTACATTATATGAAGTGCTTATGTTACATGTAAGAGAGAATGTTTCCAATCAGGTCTATTACAATTATCAGGAGATTGCAAGCAGCCTTGTTATACAGAAGTGACTTTTCTTCCTTCGACGAATCTAAAAATTTGGTATCCACAAACTCGTCATCGTCTAGTACAAGGCATCCATCATCTACAGCCCAAAGAATAAGCATGACCACTGGTTCTGGAATTTATACATGCATTTAATTTGATAAAGAACATGAAAGCGGAAACCATTGTAGGACAGACAACATTAACAGTGGTTACCAGATATTAAAGCTTCCAATATTGGACTAAGTCGATGGCGTTCAAGACTAACGGCATTACCAATCCATTTATTTTTTAAGAGCAATTGGAGATCAGCTCCTCTAATTTACTTACCAAGGGAAATTCTTATTTGTCCTCTCGTCAGAGTGTGGCAATCAAATTGCTGGATAAAACTTAACAAATGGCTGCCAACCATGCATCATAATTACATCATGCACATTACAAGAGAAGTAAAAGGCCAATCCGAACATGAGCATAATTAACATGCTTATGCTATGCAATGGAGGAAGGCAGTTACAGCAAGATAAGTATCTTATGTTTTTGCTTTTCCTATATGGGTTCATGATTATCATGCTTTCATGGTCTTATACAAGCACATAAGTTATAACATGAAGCTATTTGATATATCAATCATAGGACATCTATCATGAATGACTTATTCATATGCCTTCGAATTTCCCCTTTCTTTTAGAACTAGATAAGTCAAGGGCTTAATATTTTTGAAATACACATGATTTCATATTATGCATTGTGTATTTCTCCTTCCAAATAATGGAATTAGAAAAACAATTACATGATCTATGCCTTTATTATACATATACCAAACTTGCTTGTCATGATGCATTCATAAGCAATATAAATGCTTGTGAGAATAAGTGATATTAACCTATTTTGCTTCTACTTAGACTTAATTTTTGTTAGTATTCTTGGTTATTTTTAATTAATTGTGCATATTAAATTGCTAATTTATTTTTTTATTTTTATTTTATTTTATGAAATAGACTGCTTATTATGTGTTTTGTTGTAGCAGTATTTTAGTAAAAATAAAAGGAGGAAAGTGGTCAAATGTCACGGGAGACAAAAATATCCCACATCAGAAAGATACAAACAAGGTCTTGGGTTTATAAGGGGAGGACTGCATATCCTAACAGGCATGTCTTTTGGGAAGAGGGTAATGACTCCGCCCGTGACAAGGCTAAAGGGAAGTAAAAAGAAAAGAAAATGGTTTGGGACAATAGAAGGACAAGCACGCAGGGGAGAATAGAGCAAGGAAGAGCTAAAGCTAAATCTGAAGATTGAGGGAATCAACCAAGAAAAGGGCAAGAATTAATAGCTTAGAGGAAACAAGAAGGAAGCTAAGAGGATTGGGAGGCTTATAAGCTTGATCTTTCGATACCCTTATTCTTCTTTACTAATTATTGAGATTTATAATTATTAGACCCTAGGTTTTGATGTGTGTTTCACGTGTGAATCAATTTAAGTTATTTGCCATTTTTATGTAAGTTTTTGTATTGGTACGGGCGTACCTGTTTTTGTACGAACGTACCAAATGGCTTAGTTGAGTGGTACGGTCATACGACTGACTGTACCTAGTTAGAACTATTTGATAGAGTATGGTACGGGTGTACCATTGGTTGGTACGGGCATATCGTTGCTTGCAGGAAAATTGTTTATTAGTAAACCTATTTTGGTACGAGCGTACCATTGGGTGGTACGACAGTACGTGAGCTCGTAGGAAAATTGCTTGTCAGGAAAATTGGTTTGGTACGGGTGTACCAAATGATGATACGACCATACCATAATTCTCTCTCTTTTTCTCATTGAAGAATTTTAAATCCGTACGGGCATATGAGATAAGTATGATCGTACACAACTTATTAGAACTTATTAGAAAGATTTTAAACCCTTTCTAACGGCTATTTTCACATATAACTTTCATACATTTTGTCTCTAACGGCTAGTTTTATAGAGCAATCATTCTATTGATATTCTATTATCAAGAACAAGTAAGTTTACTTGTATTTTGTGTATTTTGCCTTTGAAAACTCTCTTCTATTGTATTCCCACTTGTGAAAGCTAGGGTTTGCTTTAGTGGGTTGGTGTGTGATTAATGCTTGGGCATTAATTTGTAATCGAGAGTTTGTAAGATTGATTTTTTATAAAAGGTTTGAGTGTGAGCCTGAAAAATATTGGGATTTAGGATTCATTTGTGGAATCCTCTTTGTAATTGATTGTAATTTAGTGGAACCCTAAGTCAAGACTTAGGAGAAATGAACATAGGCAAGAGTTAGTACCAAACCACTATAAACCGACACGTGTTACCATTTCCGCAAGGGATTTCATTTGTTATCAGAGAATTGATGCTCATTATTAGAAGAAGTAAAATTCTTGAGTCAAAGATCCTATGGCAATAAGTGAGAGTCAATCATTTACAAGACCCCCCTATTTCAATTGAACGGATTATCCCTACTGGAAGCACTGGATGGAAGTCTTCTTGGATAGTGATGGAATTGAATTATTTGACTTGATGGTAAAAGAGTACGTTCCTCCAAAAATTACAATTGATGGTGTTGTCTCTCTGAAGGATAGGGAAGAATGGACTAGAGAAGAATTAAGAGTAAACTTTCGGAACAAAAAGGCAATGGACATCCTATATTGTGCTATAAGTCATGAGGAATATGGTTGTGTATCATATTGTGTCACGATAAAGCAAGTATGGACTGCCTTGGAGATTCATCATGAAGGAACCAATCAAGTTTGGAACAAGAAGATTCAATTGTTAACATATCAATACGAGCTGTTCACAATGAAGGCAAATGAGTCGATTTCCAAAATGTATAATTGACTCATGGTGTTCACAAATGGCCTAATGAAGCTTGGCAAGATGTATCAAAAGGAGGACATCAACAATAAAATCTTACGGGCGCTACCTAAGAAGGATTGGGAGGCTAGGGTGACATCAATTGAAGAAGTAAATGACTTGTTCATTCTATCAACCAATGTGCTTCTCAGAAAGCTTCTCATACATGAGATTACCCTTAAGCAAGGGGTAGAGGAAGACAAGTGAAGAGGGATTGCACTTAAAGCCTCAAATAAAGAAGATATCTCTTCCACAAGCGAAAGGGACATCGATGATGAGATGGCCCTCCTCTCCAAACATGTCAAGAATTTTCTCATGAAAAAGAAAAAGCTTGAAAAGGATGGTAAGAAGCCATTCGAGCAAAGAAGAGACTTCAATCGAAGGGATAATCCATGAAGAAATCAAACTGTTTGCTATAAATGCAATAAGATGGGACACATGAGAAATGAATGCCCTCGCCTCAACAAACCATCCAAGCCTTTAAAAAAGAAGGCATTGAAGGCTACGTGGGATGATGACAGTGAATCAAATGAGGAGATGTCCGGTGATGAAGGAGCAACCAACCTTTGCTTCATGGCATTCTTGGATAATAAAGGAAACGATGAGGAACCACATCATCTCAATCTTATTATAGTAATGATGAGCTTGATGATGATGATGATTATGGTTCATTAGAAGCATTGTTAGAAAAGTATGAAAAATTAGCTAACAAGCATCAAGTACTTAAAAGTAAACATGCATCCATTACAAAAGAGAAAGATGTTTTACAAAATGAATTTGATTCTTGTAAAACAAAACTTGAAAGTCTTGAAAAGGAAAACAAATCTTTAAAAGATGAAAATGCCAAACTTTCAAAAGAAAAGGATTTGTTAAAAGATAACCTGTCTAGGTTTGAACAAGGAGAGGTTAAGATAGATACTATTTTAAAACACCAAAAACTTAGTGGTAATAAAGAGGGTATTAGATTCAATCAAAACTCCTCCTACACCTCTAAGGGTACAGTTTTTGTCAAAGCTTCTACATCACAACAAAAACCAAATGATTTCAAAAAGAAACATGTTCATCCTAAGACTCATAGAGTGCATAGGCATGCTAAGAAGGTGCATCATTTTTCATGCTCTTGTTCATACAATCATAGTCATTTACATGCATCTAGAAAGAAATATGTGCATAATCATTCTAAGTTTAGAAATGTTGTATGTCATTATTGCAATAAAAAGGGGCATGCAACCAATAGATGCTTTATTAGAAAAATGCATTGGAATGATGATGTGAATGTGTCTAACGCCCAAGGACCTAAATACATTTGGGTACCTAAGAAGAAGTAAATACATTTGTTTTGACAGGTATGCTTGAGATCCAAAATTAATGAAAATAAATGGTATCTCGATAGTGGATGCTCAAGGCATATGACTTGGAACGCAAGTCTTTTCTCCCACCTTGAAGAATATGCAAGAGGTGATGTCACTTTTGGAGATAACGGTATAGGTAAAATTGTTGGAATTGGTAAGATTGGTAAGAATTCCAACTTTTCTCTTAACAAAGTCTTGTTAGTATAAGGATTAATACATAACTTACTTAGTATTAGTCAATTATGTGATAATGGTTTTAAGGTAGTTTTTGATCCTAAAGGTTGTCTTGTGTATAGGATAAGTGATAATAAGCTAGTCTTTCAAGGAGAAAGAATAGAAAATATTTACATGATTGATTTAG
>CANYBF011061190.1:0-13662 GCA_948192965.1 Dalechampia spathulata | reverse complement strand
TAAATTCATCATAGAACATATACTAATAAGTTATATTAAATATTCATGTTAAAAATCCCATTACATTTACTACTTGGTTACCTTATAACGACTTAAAATTAACTTATATAATATTATAATTGAATACTAGAAGATAATTTTAAATTTTATAGGTATTCATATTATACATATAAAATATATATTATATGTAATTAAATTAAATTCAATATAAAACATATGATATTACAAGCTTTAATAAGAATTTGAAATACAACATAGATTTATAAAATTGCATGATAGAGTACAAGCTTTAATTGCTTCCCCATTTTTACCATGACATTACAAGAATTTGAAATACAACATAGATTTATAAGAACTTAAGCAAATCAAACATATTTGTAACCTTTAATCAACCTGAAAAATCAAACCATAAACTAGATAAGTTTAAGAATTATAATCTAAACATCAAATCATTTTAATAATCAAACCATAAATAAATATGTCACGTCTTTTTGCTACGTCATATGCTCCCATAGAATGACTATTAACTTTCTCTTTAGAAAGTCAATAATCATCCTACAAGGGATTCTGTACATTTTTTTTTGCATCAATCAATCATGCATAACAATCCGATAATTATAACTGATACATAATTAATTACAGTTATTATGGTACTATCACCATTCACACATATAATTTTACATATTTATATATCATTATAAATTATTCCAACATAATTATAAATATTGTCAATTATTTTAGGTACTGCCAAAGTACTATATTATAAAGTAGCACGAAATTATGGAAATAGAAGTCTGATATAAAAATCCAAGTCTTACCAATACTTATACCAAGACCAGCTGCCAACTTCACTACGCTCCTGTTCACCGGCATTACTAGTTCCTGCATTTATCAATTGACAAATGCTGAGCATATAACTCAATGGTGCTAGCATAACATATATCATCAACATCATAATCATCATACGTCATCTTAATAATCATATTCAATTTCTTCAACATATTTATTATCTCAATAAGTATATCATATTATCATGTATATCATATCTTCGTCATGTATATCATGTCATCATCATATGTGCTATATCACCATCATGTGTTTCATAACATCATCATGTATATCATATCAATATTATGTATATCATATCATTA
Source organism: Dalechampia spathulata (assembly GCA_948192965.1). Lineage (NCBI taxonomy): Eukaryota > Viridiplantae > Streptophyta > Magnoliopsida > Malpighiales > Euphorbiaceae > Dalechampia > Dalechampia spathulata. The sequence continues at coordinate 12,511 of CANYBF011061190.1, read as the reverse complement.
TGTATATCGATGATCATGTGTATCATAACAACATCATGTATATCATATTAACATCATCATGTATATCATATAAATATTATGTATATCATATCATTATGTATATCAATGATCATGTGTATCGTAACAACATCATGTATATCATATTAACATCATCATGCATATCATATCAATATTATGTATATCATATCATTATGTATATCGATGATCATGTGTATTGTAACAACATCATGTATATCACATTAACATCATCATGCATATCATATGATCATTTGTATCGTAACAATATCATGTATATCATTATATGCATCATAGCATCATCATGTATGTATTACATCCTCATCATATAGATATCATATCATCATTATGTATGTATCATACCATTATCATGTATGTATATATTATGGTATGTGTATCTCATTGTGATTAATTACATATATGCACATGTATGCAAACATAAACCATCATATTATTACTATATCATTATGAATAATGCTTGCATTATGAGAATGCATCAATGTTATGCATTCTCCCTCATATTTTTCCTTTTCATATTTCCGTTCATTCCATATTTTATATCATTCATATCATTTTGCCCTTTTCACATATATTGGGCCATTTCATGAGCGTGCTTGGTACTGAGTCTTTCATATCATATATTTATTTCAACATACTGGAACCATTTCACATTCATTCTTTTCTTTTCATTTCATTTCTTTTACTTTTCATTAATTTCCCGTAGAAATTCATTTCATAATGCTCAAGTACCCTTTCATTTATCATTTCATTATATATTTTGTTTTTCATTTCATATTCATTATTTTTCTCCTCCCTTATTCCTCCATGCAATGCTTTATGCCATGTTTCATAATTATGCTATGCTTCATATTTATGCATTAATATTTATGGCATGAATCATCATATCATAATAATTTATGTAATGCTATTGCATTACTTAAGCAAGTGCAGTTCATTATGTAATGTTATTGCATTACCAAACAAGCGTTCCTTTGATCATTTAATGATCTTAAGAACTTCAAACAACTAGCACAAACCTGACATGTCTTTCCCTTTATTAATTCCCTTTGGTGGTACGAGTTAATTTTCCACTGATTCACCTAATTTATAATAAATGATTATCTTAATTAATATTTTTCATTTCATTATAATCATTTATTATTCATAAACATTCCATAAATTACTTAATCTCTTCACTATGATTTATTATCCTTATCATAATATTATTTAGAAATCACATTATTATTTACTCTTGTACTCACTATTCATGTCATCACTATTCATGCATGTTACTATTCACATATGTTACTATTCATATGATTACTATTCATGTGATTATTATTCTCATTATAATTCTCTTTTCCTTAATATAGCCTTTCTCATATAAAACCTTAACCATTTAATTGTAATCATATGATTATTTTCCTTATCACTTATCCAAATAATTATTCTTTTATTAACTCTTTAATATCGCATTATCAATTATAGCCAATTAATATCATCGTATTAATATTTAGGACGTATGACTTAATAATATCTTAGTGTCATACTATTCTTATACCATTGTTATTATTTAATATCATTGTTAATTGACGAATTAAATTATTAACTCTTAAAGAGTTAATTTACTAATCACATTTCTTTAATGGTTTATTTAACCCCTTTATCATAACCTTATTTTAGAAGTATTATTCTTTACTTAAAAAAATATCCCTTTTTAATTATCCTTGTATTTCTTTAACTTATCCCTCATTAAACAATACATTCATCTTATTTCTTAACTTCTTTTATTTCTTCCTTTAATATTATAAACATTTATTTTTTAATCACTTATACTTTTATTCATTACTATTTCATATAATCCTTTAACTTCTCATACTTATCCTTTTTAATTAACCCATTTAATACATTAATCAATTATCTTATTTAATTTCTATATGTCTTTTACTATTTAAGTCATTATTCTTTCTTTATGATAAATCATATCTTAATATATCATACCCCTTTTTATAATTTACTCAACCACTTCATAAACCATATTACTTTCTTATCTTATTCCCTTAATTAATTCTCTTAATCATTCCCATTAATCCTTATTCATTTAATTATTTCCAATAATCATATCACTTTTCTTTATTTAATCCATTTAAGATTTTCAAATCCTTAATTTAATTAAATTTATACCTTAGTGCTATTTCTCTACACAAAGCACTATCTCATTTATTTTCTTAAAATATTCAATTTAACTTTTTCTTTTAAAATACTCATAATGCCTTAATACCTCATATTCCACTAATTTACTTTATCTCTTATTTAACTCATTAGGAATATTTTAATTCCTTTAATTAATATAACTTTATACCATTTCTTAATTATCCCTTAAACTTTCTTATTCCACTTTCCCTACTTAATTTAATAACTTACTTTAATTCCTCCATATAATATTTCCATTTACTTAATATCATTCTCACTTTATCATTTACTTAAATCATCATTCATAAATTCTTAATTTATACTCCTTCTAATTCTCAACATTAATTATCATAAACTTTATTTAATATCATAATTCATTTAATTCATCTTATTTAATATCCTTAATTTAATCCATTCCTTATCTTAATAATTATTCATCAACTTAATACCTTACTTAATTTAATTAAATCCTTTAAGTCATCATACTTAATTAATCCACTTAACATCATTATTTAATCATTCCATTTTAAACCCTCCATTAATACTTAATTATTATTTAATCCACTTTATTTCCATAATTACTCCACTTAATAATCCATTTACTTAATTATTTCTCAATTAAATATCTCATTCAATTTAATCACATGTCTCCATAATTTTCCACTTAACATTTAAATATTAATTTTTAAATTCCATATATCCATATATTCCCATTCACATTCCACTCTAATTCCACTATTATATTTAAATTCTACTTTACCAATCATAACATATTTTATTTCCACTAAACCATCCATTTCATATGTTATTATTTGCATCCACTAAAAATCTCACTTACTCATTTAATAATATATCTTAATTCCACTTACAAAAATATTCTTTAGGTTTCTAATAATATCCCATTAAAAATTTAATATTCATACTTTTAAATCCACTATCTCAATATTCCAAATTCCACTTACCAATTATTCCATATTCCACTTCTCAAAAATTTAATTAATCAATATCTTAAATATTTACTTAATATTTATTTTCCATCAAATTAATTAATTAATCATAAACAACTTAAACACATTAATTCTCACCAAAACTCAATCAAACTCATGTTTTTTTTATCATCTTCTTCATATGAACATGTTATGAACTCTTATGAACATCTTATGAACATTCATCCAAAAATCATTAATTAATTCATTTTATCACTTAATTCAAAAATTCATCTTAAGCTTAAATCTTCTATTTTCATCAATTTCCTTTAACCATCTTTTAGTTTTACCATCCTTTAGCATATTTTCTTCAATTAATTTGGCTAAACATAAAATCATCATCACACACTCACCCACACAACACCACTCATTTTATTCATGATCATATATAAGCCTAATCTTCTAATACACCAAATTAACTAACTAAAAATCATAGTTTCTTCAATAAAACAATTCAGCCATATAGAGTTTTAAGCATAATCAATTCAGCCATCTAGTAAATACCATCAAAAATTCATAAATCATCAAGATCCTTATCCCAACATAACTTACCAACACTCACCTTTAGTATATCAACTCAAAATCGTTCCAAAAGATGAACTTCCTTGCTTTTTTAGTTCCAAACTTGCACCATAAAGAAAAGAAAGATTCGGTCACCTCCTTTAAAAAGCAAAATGAAGAACATATTCGGTCAAACAAAGGATATACTCATAAAGCTTACTTGAGCTTGAAGATTCAAAGTGAAAAGAGGAGTATAACTTACGATTTTGTATGTTTAAAAAAAGAATGGTTTGGCCTTATACAAAAAAATCCATAAAATTAACTTGAAATTGAAAAATCAAGGCCAAAGAAGTAGAATAAAGTGAACATATTCGGCCTTAAGGAAAATCTTGCTTCGGTTGCTTCAAAGATGGATGAAAATGAAGAAGAACATATGCGATTTTGATGCTCCAATGCAAATACCATTCGTCCTCTTCATGAATAAGTAGAAAATGAAGACTTCTTTGCTTGGTTATGATCTTAACATGTAGTATTTTGATAGAACATAAAGTTTTAGTAGTTAGGATGAAGGTTTAATAGAGTATTTAGGTTTTCTTCTCCAGGAAAATGAAGAACAAATAGGAAAATGAAGTAAGAGGGAGGAGGGAGCATAGAATGGTTCGGCCAAGATGAAAATGGAAGTGAAAAATGACCAAAATGAGGGCAAAATTCGTATAAGGCATGTCCATCTAGGGTATCCAAGCCATAAGTCCAAATACACCCTCAAATACTTATAACAAGCCCCTAAATACACCCCTATACATATTCCTATACATATTTAACTTAATTTCCTCCAATCACCTTCCAATTTTAAATATTCTTATACCAAATACATACCTCATACTCAATATTTTGTTAAAATGCCATCCTCCATCTTTTTCCACTACCAATTTAAATACTATTTCTCTTTCATCCCATTAACACAATATTCCATCCTTCACTTACAAATACCAATATACCATTAAAATACTCTTCCACTATCATAATATTCCATACCATATAAAATATCATTTTCAAATTTTCAATAATCCTAAATTCCATTTATTTAATTATTTCTTATTTTCCATTAAAATAATCCATAATATCTTCATAATTCATTTTCTTTTTCATTTAAATTTATTCCTCAATATCCTACATCATCAATCCACTTCTAATATAATAATACAATCTTCATTATCCATAAATTATACTATTTAAATATTTCTAATTATACCAAAATGTATTTTCATTCTTATTATACGTATGTATTTTATATGTATGTATTTATTACACTTTCCATAATTATACATAATTATTAATTATGTATATTATTAATAAATCATAATTCAATTATATATTTGTATACATTTAATTATTTCATATCGTATATACACTCATATATACATATATATTCCATTTGTATAAATTATTTCTACTCGTATTAAGTTATACGATTTTATGAAACTATGTTCACTCTTAATATATTTAGAATTCATATTAATTCTTGTATGCTTATACATATAATTCATACATGTATGAAATATTTTACGTATCTTATTTTTATGATCAATTGCACGATCGATTAATTATACAACCCGTTAATTATCCTGATTATTGACACTTAAATATTTTAAGCGTACTCGATATTATTTTCATCAATTATTATCGATGACATATCCTTTGAATTATCATCGACTTTAAGTCGTTAAATTATCATTTTGATGATACATATATTTAATTATCTTATCGATAAGTACGATCGATCATTTTTTAGTGGTCTCGTAAAATTCCCATCATTTCACTATAAAATCATATATTATAAAACATATCATTTATTTATCATTGCATGTATAATTCATATAAAAATCCACATCATCATCCTAACTTAACACGTATAAAGCATAACACCACATACGTATATTATAACAGAGTGTGCCAAAAATGAGGATGTGACAAAGTAAGTTTAACAAATAATACCTAACACTACATTAACAACCCAAATATTGGAATCAATGTTAATTTGTATTTATAGTATTTGATGATCTTATTTTTAAGGCTTCAATTATCACTTCTGCTATTGCTATAAAAGCAATAATTCATTAATATTTATAAAAGAAAGAATAAACCAAATATAAAACATGAACAAGTTAAAGACATAAAAATCTTACCTTTCTCAAGTTGTTCAACATCTTCCATATCTTCCTCAACATTTATTTCATCATATGAGGTGCAAAGCCAATCTTCAGAACATATCAACAACTCGACTAATTTAGGAGTCAAAGAACTCCTAAATGGATCAAGTACTCAACCACATGTACTAAATGTTGCCTCAGAAGCCATAGAAGAAATTGGAACAGCTAGCACATCTCATGCCATTTGAGATAACACTGGAAAACGAGGAGCATGAACCTTCCACCAACTTAAAATATCCAAGGTAGGGATTTCCTTACAATCCTCATTCAAATATTTATCTAATTCAGACTTGCTATCTCCATAACATTTTTTGTTCTTATATCCTTTAAATAAAGCTAATTAATCCTTATTAGAAATCTCAATCAGACAAGAACTTTTAAAAGCATCCCTTTGACTTCCAACTTCATTTAAATGATTTACCTTATTTTTATACTCTATAAATAACTCATAAGTAGCTAATTTTAATTTTGCAGTGAATTACACACCTGCTTCTTTTGTATAAAGCTCCATCAAAGCATACCCCATGTAATCCAGTTTGTATCTAGGATCAAGAACAATTGCAATATAAATCAACATGTTACTCTTTTCAGGTTCACCCCAATATTTATCATATTTCGTTCTCATTCTTTTTGCCATTGTTGCTAAATCAACATCATCATTATTATTTTCTAGCTCCTTCAACAAAATATGCAGCTCTGAAATTTCATGAAAAAGGTATTAGAAGTGCAATACTTAGTCCCTGACACTCTCAAAGTTAACTTATAGAATTTTTCAAAGAACTTACAAAATCACCTTACATTTTCCTAATCCTCTGAATTTGGCCTACAATCTATTTCCATATACTTATCATCAATTTTATTATCTCTCATCAAATCATACTTGTAGGACCTATTTTCTTCATCATACTTTTCAAAAGCCCTCTTAAATTTCTCCGCTCTATCTAGCATGAGATATGTGGAATTCCATCTAGTTGTACAATCTAAAGCTAATAATGCTTTGCACTCAATGTTCTCTTTTGCCATACATTCTTTAAATTTAACCGACCTAGATGGTAATGCCCTTATATATTTCACTACACTTCTAACTTTATTAATGGAACCTGAAATATCTTTAAGCCTTTCTGTAACAATCAAATTGACAATGTGAGCTACGCACCTCATATGCACATATTTACCCCTAAGAGTGTTGGACTCCATTTAGCCATTTTCTTTTTAAAGCTAGTCATAGCAGCATCATTTGAAGTTGCATTATCCAAAGTTATTATCATCACATTATCTATATCCCATTCACTTAAGCACTCTCCGATCATTTGACTCAAATCATTTCCTTTATAACTAGTAATTGGAACAAAGCTAATTATTTTTTTACACATGTTCCATTGATTATCAATATAATGCATAGTAATATACATGTAATTCACTTTCTGAATAGAAGTCCACGTATATGTAGTAAGGAAAACTCTAGAATGATTATACTTCAAGTTCAATCTTAGCTTCTTTCTTTCATTAGAAAACATCTCATACATGTCCCTTGTCAATGTTCTTCTAGAGGGAATATGACATTGAGGACAAATTTGAGATAAGAACTTCCTAAAAATGGATGCTCAATAAATTTCAGGGCTAATTCACACTCAACTATTAATATAGCTAATGCTTTCCTAGCAATAAGTTGATCAAATTTCCAAGAAGTTAAACTACCAAGTTCCCCACTAGCACATGATTGCAAGCTTAATTTCATTTGCTTAAACTCATTCCTATTTTCTGGATTACTCTCACATCTACCTAAATGATATTTCAATGAACTAATCCCATTTCATTTGGATCACAAACAAATACCTTTTGACAATGCTTGCACTTAGCTTTTTTCTGACCTTCAACTTCAAAAACTTCAAAATGGTTCCAAACTTCAGACCTAACTTTATTTGTTGTTCACTTTTTATTCTTGTCAGTAGTAGTCTGGCTTGAAGTTAGAATAGTAAGGACATTACTAGTTCTCTCTTGTATTGCATTTCTTTCAGCACTTGACATTGTCACCTATAAAAAATTAAATATGAAATATATTAACATAACAACATTACTAAATAGACTATAACTATAAAAGTAGCATAAAATTTAATACTATCATGATATTTAACTTAATTTAATATTATAATTTAATTTTAGGTAATAATATATATAGATAATTTTAGGTCAAACTTAATATATATTATTTAAGCAGGATTCTTTCAAATAAAAATTAATATTTATATATCAAAATAGAATTTTTATCAAATTCATTTTTATTTTATATAGAAATTAATATTTACATTTTAAATATAATTTTTATCTTATTAATTTTATATAGAAATTAATAATTTTTATACATTTTAAATTAATATTGTATATAGAAATTAATAATTTTATATGTAGAGAGGACATTAATTGCAAGTAGAATAAGGGATGTTATGAAAGCAAGTGAGAGTGGCAGGAAATGAAACCAAGAGAATGGTATAAAAGGGGATTTAATTACTACTAATCAAGGGATTTAATTGTAGCTTACGTATCAAATCTTTTAACTATATGATAAGAATGGTATAAAAGGGGAAAAGGAAGAAGAAATGGATTTAATTCCTCAACAATCAAGACCCACATCTATCTTTGTAAAAGGAAGAAGAAATAAAAAAAAATCCCAAAGGCACAAATAAACATAAAAGCATACCTGGTGGCTGGTGGCAATTTGAACGAAGTGGAGCTTCAAGATTTTGGTGGCCACTTCACTTGGATGAAGGTAGAGCTTCAAGCTGGAAATTTTAGAGGGACGGGAGAATTAGGTATTTTAGGCACAGAGAACACAAATTGGAAAAATCAGTAGAATTAGGTTTTAATATAAAAGGGTAAGAATGAATCTTTTAATAAAATGGTGTGTATTTACATTTATCGGTTTTGGTTAATTTGATTAACCAACATAAATTAACCAAACTAACAGATTAACCAAAATCATTAATTATTAAAACTAAAGCCGGTCGAAATAAAATTTAGTTGGTTAACCAAACCGATATTTTAATTGGTTAACCGATATTTTGGTCAGTTAATCGATATTTCGGTCGGTTAACTGATAAATGCCCACCCCTATATTATTATAAGAAATGTTTCTCTGGTGGTAAGATTAAGTGCAGGAGGAAGAAATCGATGATATTAAGGAGAAAGGGAAAATTATTTCCTCAAACCTTAGAAAGAAAGCCACATCGAGCTGCTTGGTGAATGGCGTGATTGCTTAAGGGGAAAAAGAAAGAAAGAGAGGAAGAGATTGCTGAATTTGAAAGGAGGGAAAGTGAGGTGATTTTCTTCAATTTTGCAAGTAACTCGTACTAGTTTTCTTGGAAATTAGTTGGGCAATTGGTCAAGTAAGTGTTACCCTCACTTTTCCTTTATTTTAGTTTGATTTCTTTTGGAAAATTTTGAGAAAAAATGAAAGGATTATTCTATTAAACTAGTGAAGGATGAATGAGTTTCAAGTTAATTTTAAGAGTAGAGTAGCTTGCTTAAGTTGATTATGATTGGACTAAGTCGCAAAGAACTTGAATGAAACTAAATCACTCCCTTTTTTTTTAAGAGAAGGAATTCGACCATGATGAACTAGGTGGTCAGTAGTTGATTGATTTATGAAATGAATTATGAAAGAACCAAGCATGCATCACATTAAATGAAAGAAATAAACTCCTATTTAATATGATTCAGCCATTAAGGTTTAAACGGGGTAATGTTGCTCTTCATTTGCTTTAATTAAGTTAATCTGCTTATTTGAATGCCTAAATGTGAATTGTGATGAAATATTGGATTTGCCTCCCATGAATTGGTGTTTTGGCCATTTAAAGTGGGTAGGAAGAGTGTATATGCGTAAGAGTCACTAATAAAAGTTTAGTAACTTTTGTGGACGGGAAATCATAGATTATTGCAAATAGAATTGTTGTGAAGTGTGTTTCTACAGGTTGGAGTGTGGGGAATACATTAGTCCTTTCCAGGTTCTACAAATAAAGGAATCTTTGCTAAAATGGAATCAGAACTTTGCTCATCTACTGTTTGGTGAAATGCTTAAATGGAGTGAACAAAGAGGGAGAAAAAAATAATGATATTCCTTGTTTAATATAATATGGAATAAGCTTGGTGGAAATATGTTAATGCCTAATCATAAATATAAGTAACAGTAAATCTATAGGTTTAAGAGTCTAGAAAATGTTCTTATGTGTTTGTAATTACTATAATTGATAATAGCTGATCAAGAAAAGAAGTTGGAAAAGGGAAGAAGAATGAAAGGAAATAAAGTTCTACTTAAGGTTTTTTCACATTTGTAATTTGAAACTTGTGATTAACTTAAAAATGTTTGATTATGTATTTGTATGTGTTCCATTGATTTGGTTTTGATGTGTACTATGCTTGCTGAATATGGTCTTCTTGTTAGTGAATTTAAAAATGTTGTCTATGCTTTGATTTGATTTATTTTTACAGTACCTATGTATATGGTAGTGTTTCTGATATAATAATTCATGTGTGACAATTTTCTTATTAGACAAGGTAGAGTTTAGGAATCCCTCATAATGAGGTGTGCACACCAGAGATAAAGTGAAATGAGCTTAGGGAATTCCTCACACATGAAATGGTAGAGCTTAGCAAATCACATCTCATTATTGCATGTTATGATATGCATATTGCTGGTGGGTCTGCTTAATATGACAACTGACATTCATTTATTTTTTTGAAGGACTGTTTTATTTATTGTTATGTTAAATTGGCATGACTTTCAAAAAAGAGAAGGAAATGATTTTTAAGTTGACTTGTGTTTTGTATTTGCATTTAATTATATTTGTTATGCACCACTAAACATAGATAAAGATAAAGGAATAGAAGTAACTCGGAAATAAAGACACACACTTATGTAGAGAAAGGAGGAATTGTGGAGACCAAACCACAAGTAAACTTCTTTTCAATTATGTATATATGATGTAATATATGCAACTATATATATATATAGATATATATATATATATATATATATATATATATATATATATATATATATATATGTATGTATGTATGTATGTATGTATATATAAATATATTGTAACTTGAGTAGTGAAAAACTTAGTTATATCATAACCATGATGCATATGTATAAAGCAACTTATGAAAAGAGTGTGAGATTTTCATGATCATTCGGTTTTATCATGCGTTGTATTTATTATTTTATGGAATGAGTTGTATTGGTGCAATGATGGTGCCAAACGTTAAGTTTTGACTTTGTTACTTTCCTGAACTAGTTGCAATGACTAGAAATCCGATGGTCGGATTTTCTTCAAATTTTTCCATTATCAGAGATTATTTTGTATTTTGATACTCAATTGAAAATTGCATCTGTTTTGGACTTTTGATATTCATTTAATTTTGCTCCTTTCTTGATTTTAAATTATTTTCCTCGTAATAAGTTCAAAATTTCAAAATTACTTGATTCATAAACTAATGATATAGGTTTTTTAGCTTATTGTTAGTATGTCAAAAGGTGTAATTGCACTTTTCAGTTTAATGTCTTTTGATGAAGTTTTCAAGGTCAAAATGACAAAGGGTTCACTTTTGCATGGTTCTTGAAAGAAAGAAGATTTAATTAAATTATCCTAATGTTTTAAATTTATTTTAAATGTTTAAAAGTTAAAGCATCCCGTGTAATGTGTTTAACAATTTCTGATGGTGGATATATGGGATATGTTGAACATATTACAATAGACATGTTATACTCTAAAAGAGTAAGATGTGATGTTTACATTTTGGATGTTTATTATTATAATTTTTCTAATTATTATAGGTTTTGAATGACATCTTATTGATTTTAGTTTTGAATTTGAAAGATGTTTCTTTTTGAAATTTTTTCTGTTACAAATTTTAATACTAACAATAAATAATTTACTTTAATCCATTAGATTTAGAATGAAGAAAACTTTTTAGCTAATTGCAAAATAGCACATCGTTTCTTCCCTTTCTTCTTGCTCTTTAATAATCTTAGAGAGACATTATCTGATTTTTATATGTATTCTCCTTAGCTTTTCGTATATTTCCATTGTTCTAGCTTTTACATGACTATTTAATATATGTCAGGACTTTATCTGCATTCTGATTCTTTGCAATTTTCTGGATCACCAAAGCAATAAACCCTGTTTAATATGTTGTTATTGACTCAGTAATAAAAATAATTACAACCAAATGCTTTTGTTATCTATTAAACTTGCATGTTAATTCTTGTAATTCATCTATAAAAATTAGAAAAAATTAAGCTTTTTATAAAGTTCATATTTAAAACCACAGAAATTAAAACTACTAGTTCATGGGCAAAAGGACCTTAAATTTATAGCATATTTATTAAATTTTTTCTTAAAATTTTTTCACTTCAAAAATATATATTTGAATTATGTTTATATATACTAGAGCTTCATAACGTGCGCTGCACGTTAGTACAACTTTTTTGACCCGTCATTTGGTAATAATTTTATATTTTATTTTTTCAAATTTTTTATCATAGTAATATTTTTTATAATTTTAAATTAATATTTGACATTTAAGTATTATGTACTTATTTAAAAT
>CANYBF011061173.1:0-22111 GCA_948192965.1 Dalechampia spathulata | reverse complement strand
AAAGACTCCATATTGACGGTAATGACAGCAGCAGCATGGAGCAGCATGGCTGTCCATCCATCTAGAATTACATATCAAAGAAATGATCTTAGCCCCATACCTATGACAAAACAGCCCCATACACAAAACAGTGTTGACAGCATGCATCAAAGGAGTTTATCATGCAAATTCATCTTCTCCAACAGAATATGACCGGAGAGATTATTATGAGAAAGGTCAATCAAACTTAATCTATGTAACTCACACAATTGAATTGGAATTTCATCTTCAAAATTGTTGTAGCTTAAGAGAAGAATACTTAACCGAGATAATCTATTAATACATGTAGGAATACTCCCATTCAACAAATTATGGCTAACGTCCAAAGCTACCAATGAAGTGCTGTTATACAATGCACTTGCTAATGATCCTTCCAGCCTATTTCTTGATAAATAAAGTTGTTCTACACGCCAAGTGTTGAAGGTACAAGGTAGAGTTCCATAGAAATTGTTGTTTGAGAGGTCTAAAACTATAAGATTTTGTATGTTCCCTATCCACAGTGGGATTCTTCCCGATAAATAGTTATCACTGATTACCAACATTTTCAACCACATGACATTCGATGAACTATTTGGGATTACATGTGACAATTTATTGTTGGATAAGTCTACAACTTCCAGGGACCTCATATTGCCAAATGTAGAAGGAATGCTACCACTGAAATCATTTCTTGACATGTTTAAATAGGTCAAACCCATGAATTCCCCAAATATTTTTGGAATGTAGCCACTAAAATAGTTTTCAGAAATATCTAGCATTGTCAAATTCATGTGAGAATGAACTGGCAATTGGATGGACCCAGAAAAGGAATTGTTTGCCAAGGATAGGTCTTGTAGTTTAGTATTGTTCTCCAATAACCAATGTGGAAACCTTCCCCTCATTCCAAGATGGGTGAGGTACACATTTCGTAACTCGCACTGATAATAGAGGAATTTTGGGTTTTCTCCTACATTTGTACTACCAGATATAGAGAGAAACTCCAATTGAAACTTTGGAGTTAAGAAATGAGTTTTATCTGCAGATATGTTATTACCAGCAACATATAAGCTTGTTAGCATTGAGTGATTGAAGAATGGAACAAGTGAAACTGGAATTTGGATGAGATTATAAGAAAGATCGATAGATTTGAGAGATGTTAACTCTTCAAGGGGATTGATGTTTCCACTAAGGAGATTGTTGGAGATGTTTAACACTTCAAGTGATGTTAAATTTGCAAGACAAGAAGGCAAACTCCCACCAAGATTATTGTAGCCAATATTAAGCACTTGAAGGTGTTTTAACTGGCACAAACCTAAAAATAATTCATATAGCAAAATTATGAAAATATTAGCTATGTATTGGAGTGTAAAATATCAAGGCAATCATCGAGTGAAAGAAACTATCCGATTACCTTGATTTGCAAGGAAAGTATCATACAAGTGGCAGTCAGACAATGATAAAATCTTCAAAGAGGTTATCATTTCAATTCTTTGTAGAAAGCTACCATTGAAAGTGGAACCATCTAGGTGTAGCTCTTCTAAATGTTCAAAATTTGGCCATCCTGTAAGGAAAAGAAATTATTAACTAAAGCTATACTGAGATGTTATTGTGGAATGTAATCGACATACCTTGTGAAGGCAAGGAATCATTACAATTTGTCAAAGAGAAAAGCTTGAGAGAAGACAATACTCCAAAGCATTGAACAGAGTTTTCATCAAGAGAAGAATGATCCAAGTACAACTTTTCTACATTGCTTACATTGTATGATCCTGTTTAAAGAAGGCCACAAGTTTGTAGTTAAAGAATTACGTTCTTCATTAAGCATCGTATTAAATAGGTTAAAAACTATATACCTTGGCTAATAATTGTTCCTCTAAAATAACCATGTGTTAGATATAGTTGCTTGAGTGAGGGTAATGCTCCCAAGGATTCAAGGAGCGTGCTTTTTCCTTCTATTGCCATACCATCAAGGTGTAGGACACTTAGATTGCTTTGCGCTCTTACATCTGGAGGAAACAAATGCCAAGCATATCTCAAAACAGAACCAATATATTTTGAATCAAAAGACTTATATTTTAGGTACCTCTTGGGCTTTCAAATTTGTCAATTTGATTTGCACTCAAATCCAACTCCTCCAGATGTCTCAATGAATTTATTTCTATGGTTGTTGGCACTTCATGAGGACGATATTACTAAAAAAAAGCTATAGAAAAATTATAAGAACAAATTCATAAGACAAGAAGCTTACTTTCAACAAAAAGTATCCCTTTCAAATTATTATTATTTAACTTTAAATATTTCAAAGATGGAAGAGCGACCAAAGATGACAAGATATCATTGTTGAATTGGTTGTAACCTAAATCAAGAAGCTCCAATTCCTGGAAATTTGATAGCCTTTCAGAACCTGAAAATAAATTATGCTTTTGTATTTATGAAAGATGACAAGATGTTGCTGAAATTGACAACATCTAATACTTTCACTAAATGGAAAAAAATTGTAATAACAATGATTCACTTAGGTATTAATAAATTGGCTTATTCCTGCAAAAATATTTTATTTTTAAATTTATTTGTAATAATAATTTGTCCATATGCATTTTTTAATCATTTTTATATTTATGTTAACAAATATCATAATTTTAAAAATTCAAAATTTTTCTGTATTTTATAATTATATCGAATGATTCTTAAAATTTTTACAATAACAATAAGTTTTTTTGCAAAAGTTGTGTTATTTTTAAATTTTTCAAAATATATGTCATTTGGTAAAACTTTTTCTATTTTTTATTAATTTAAAAAGACCCCTTAACATATGAAGGCTATAATCTCTCGTTGGTAGTTTAAGTTTGTTTTGAAAGAATATATATTATTAAATTAAAGTGTCCCTTTTAAATTATGCAAGTTTTATTTTATGAAATGTATATAAATTTGCGTAATGGCTTCATCCATAAGCCTATGCTTACCTTAAAACAGCTCACTACAGCAATCTCCAGCCCAAATAAATTAAAGTGAAATGAAGCTTACCTTCAATAAAAGCCGTCCCTGTGAAATTATTATATTTTAAATATAAATATTTTAAAGATGAAAGACTAGCCAGAGATGTCATGTTGCTTTTGCTGAAACTGTTGTTACTTAGATCAATATATCTCAACTCCTTCAGCTCTGACAGTTTTTCGAAACCTGTAACAAGTCAAGAATATTCTTAATAATATTTCAAATCATATGAATTAAGTTATAATTATTAATCAAATCAATGTAATTTCAGGTGATGAAATGAATTCTAACAAAAAAAAATGCACCTTCATTCTGAATGCAGCAAACTAATTGGTTGCCTCTTAGATCCAGTCTTTCCAAGTCTGAAAAGGGAAGAAATAAAGAGGCATTTAGATATAGTTGGCCTGAATCATCATTCCTTACGTCAGATATGTGGATTACGATGACTCTTCGTGTAGTGGAACGGCACTGAACTCCACTCCAATTACTACAGTTAGAATGCATTCCCCAAGAAAATAAAGAAGAGGCATTAGGATTGTTAAAGAACGCCTTTATTTCGAAGAGAGCATTTCTTTCATTCTCCAAACACCCATCACTCCATTGTATATATATCACTATCATCATCACCGTCACTACAAATACTCTCCATTTTCAGCATCATTTTAGTTTTCAAAATAGAGACCGCCTCTTTGCCTGTAAGTCACCCCCACTCCCCTAACCCTTGACACCAAAAGGTGATTCCCTCACCCCAAGGGCTCCACACCCGAGCCCGAACAGTTGTGGAGGGGTAAATCACGATACTTAACGGCCTCCTAGATGGGAGGTCAAGTACTCAGTGCCCATAAGAATCCCACTCAAAGGGTGTAACTCCCACACTGCGGCTGCTGAGATTTGAACCTTGGACCTTGATACCAAATCTACCATCCGAGTACCAACTGAGCTACGCCCTTACAAGCATCTAACCCTTCTTATATAGAGAGAGATAGGCGCACCAATAGTTCCACGAAATAAAGCGAAAAAGGCTGTTTAATTATGAAAAATAAAACTAGTTTTTCTAACTCATCATTTAAAAAAAATAAAAGTATATGATTAATTATTATGATTGATTATCAAGATTCAAGGAGTATATGATTTGGAAGAAGGAGCAGTTTAAAAGGAATATAGGATTTCGAAGCAAATTGTATCATTCCTTCTGAATATTGTATTCTAAAAATATATTAAAATGAAATAAAAAGGTCATAAAAGAGAAACTAAAATTTCTTGGGTTATTTATGGGAATGCCATATTTTAGAAAAGTATTTTCAAAAATATGCAAAGTATTTATAAAATTAGTTTTTTAATTTTTATCAAAATTATTTTTTAATTTTTAATTTTTAAAAAATACAGTTTTTTCATTTTTTATATTTGTTATCTTTTTATCCTTTTAATATATAATCTATTATTTCTTATAAAAATGTATTTTAAAATTAAAAATTATTAAAATATAAAGGATATGTTATTTTAAATTAATATTCAAAATTTTAATTTTAAACATATTTTAAATATCTAATATATATTAAAATAATATCTTTTAAATATTTATTATATATATTATACATATATGATATCTTTTTCAGTAAATTTTTAAAAATTTTACATTTTTAAAAATAAAATTTTTAATTTATATTTTTGAAAAAATATATATATTATACTTTTGATAATTTTTTAAAAAAATTTATATATTTTTATAAAAAAACTCAAATTTATTTTATGCGTGAGATGAGGTGCTTGACAGGGTTGTGGTAGGAAAGTCATGTGTTCCATTAAAAGGAATGTAATTATAACCAAGGAAAATCTTGACAAGAACACGGCAAGAAA
The DNA here is from genome assembly GCA_948192965.1 of Dalechampia spathulata. Classification (NCBI taxonomy): domain Eukaryota; kingdom Viridiplantae; phylum Streptophyta; class Magnoliopsida; order Malpighiales; family Euphorbiaceae; genus Dalechampia; species Dalechampia spathulata. Next base: position 17,242 of record CANYBF011061173.1, on the reverse strand, counting down.
ATGAAGAATGGAAATTGATGCTTTCCTACATGTGTGGGCCTTTCGAGGGCAATTCACAAAAATTTATCATTTCAGTGTAATTTGACAAAAGTCAAAAGAAAAATATTTTTTATTTGCAAAAGTTATCCATTGAAATTGAGTACAATTAAGTTCAAAAATAAAAGAATTTTCATTTTTAATCAATTTTAATTTGATAAAATAAAAATAAAGAATTTTTAAACTTTCTAAGAATAGTAGTTTTAAATATTATTCGAATTAAAGTTTATGAGAATAAGTTTTAATGGGTGCTTACATATAGCGTATAAACTCTAATAATCCAACTGGATTGACATCTGTGAAAATGTTTAAAGTCAAGTAAATCAACTCTTAGAAAGATTTCATTTAGTAGTAACATCAAGGGATTCACCAAAAGAAAGAAATGTATTATCAGGTGAAATAGAAAAATTGATGAATGAAAGGTTAGATGCGATCGAGAGTAAACAAATCTTTGAAAGCTTCAAAAGGGCCATTAACAGAAAAAGAAGTTTTGAAATTAAGAAAAGAAAAAATAGTTCCTTTTATTACAGACCCTATAGTTAAGGTAGCCAACATGGACAATAATAATTTGGTTCAAGACCTTAAAAGGTCCTTAGTGTCACACCCCAGCCCATACCTGGAGGAACATGCTCCCGTAGCATACGCAACGACCGTCCCTTGGGAAAGCCACCACGTACCTTACCAGGGATACGTCCTATTTTTGACCTTTAGACATTCGTATGGGTACAAACCTGTATTAGTGGTGAAACAGTGCGTAGCGTGGCATGCAATCAAACACACAAGCATCATTCCCTGGATAAACCTTGATCATGCATTCATACTCATAAAAGCAATAACCACACGGTTACTAAATGAAAGCACACACACATATATATATATACAAGTGTACATTACATGACTATTCACCACTAACTATAACAATATCTACTGCCAAAATGATTACAACAAGCTCCTATTACAAAAACATAGTGGAGATTGCCAGACCGCTCCCGTACCACTTCGAGAAAGTGCTTTCTCTACTGACGACTCTAGCGTCTCTCAGGCTGCTCTCCCGTGGGCTCTGTACCTACGTTCATCAAATGATAAATGCTGAGTATAAAACTCAGTGGTGCTAAAACATATAACAACAGGTATGCATTCACATACATAGCCATATACCATCATAATCATCCCAAGGCAATGCATTAAAGGCATAAATCACAAAGATATCATAACACCAAATGCAATGCACTGCCAGTACCCCTATCATTCACTCTTACGCTCGTTCACTCTTGTTTTTCTGAATGTGCACATTGCCTTTCGCACACACTGGGTCCTGTATGTACCGGTACTTTCCTTATTCAATAGTTGGTGCCCAGCACCTATGTCTCGAGACTCATCTCCCCTTCTGGGGAGGGCATTATACATATGATTCCTCCAAGGAATCTTTCTATTTTTGACCCAGTGTGCCTAGAGCATCGCTCTGCACTCGACACTCACCCTTTCTTTTCTCTTTCCTCCTCATTTCACTCTTTCCAATGCATAAAGCATCCATTCCACATGTTAAGCCATTAACCATCAATACAACAATCAATACCAATCCATACCAATCAATACCAATCACTACAACATCAATCTCACATTGATATACATCAACTATTAATGCGAACATCAATTCACACCTCATCACTAATTAATATCAAGCATCAATCAATCCATTAATAATCAATACCAATCAATAAGAACATAGCATCAGGGATTATTCCCTTACAGACTCCATTCGATTGCTAAAATAGCAAAAGAAGCTATAAAAGAGTCAATAAACACATCTAGCACAAACAAACATCGTTTAGCACAAACCTCAATCACAAGAAGACTCTAACTCACACCTCTAGCCACCACACAATCACTTCTAACTTCAATCTTGCTTCCTCTAGGGTTTTGGTAATTTAAGAAGGAAGAAATGGAAGAATACGTAGGGTTTAAGGAATTTCAGAACGGGAGAAATGAAGAAACTTACGATGGAAACTCGATTAAAAACGCTCAAAAAGTCAACAAAGTGACGTCAAAGTCACTATCACGACTCGTGACACCTCTGTCACGACTCGTGACACCCCAAATTGCCTTCAAAAAAATGACAAATATCACCCTTCATGACTCGTGACTCCCATATCACGACTCGTGACACTCTCTTCACGACTCGTGACACTGCTATCATTACTCGTGAAGGCTAAAATTCCTTCCTAAAATACCTTAAAACAAGCAAAACTCACTGTAACGACTCGTGACACCCCTTCACGAGTCGTGCCCAACCAAAATCCCACCTATCAAAGGCAAAACCTACTGTAACAAGTCGTGATGACCCTGCACGAGTCGTTACAGTAACAATTGCACCACACACACTTACAAAACCTTCTGTAATGAGTCGTGATGCTACGTCACGAGTCGTTACAGACACTTTTCAGGCACAACTTGCCTATTGGCAAGCCTCAATGCCCGAAACCTACCTCAATGCTCAACCCATACTAAACCACACTCCAAATCACCAACCTAAGCACAAATACTCATTGTCCCTCATCCAACCGAGAAGGCACGCTTCTAGATAAGGTGACAACACACAATCAAACACAATCACATACGCATGTTCTCATAATATATTCATACACACACCTACATTTCTCAAGAAGGCATCATCCATCACATTCCTCAAATACAATTCATACACGTATATGCATACTCATACATATATACACATATACACATACACATACATATATTTATACATGTATACACACATTTATACACGTATTCATACGTGTATACATACAAACTCCTAGGGTCCTAGACGCGGGTGTAACACTTAGGACTAGTAGATGAAGCTTCATTGCACATAGATGACAAAACATTCAATGAACTTCTATCTATAAAGAAAGCTATGTACAAGTCTAACTATTCTCATAGGATCAAAGAGGAATTCATTTCTCTGGATAACCCTCTTAGGCTTGTAATTAGCCTAACAGCTTTTCTAAACCTTGATTGTGAAAAGTATGCTTCAGAAAAAATTGATGAATGGATCACAATGATTAGATTCATAATTAAATCTGGTTCGTATACCCCAATAGGTGCTTACGAGTTATGTAGAGCCAGGATGCTAAGCAATGCACAAAATATTAGGAATCACTAGTAGCTCATAATTCTATCAAAGATGAGATTGAAAAGGAAGTTATAACATATGGTGTCTTAGTTATAGTTGTAGATGCTTTGAAAAGAGAATTTTATGATTTCTCCCTATCAACAAAGTCATTAGAAAAGGAATAATCATTGATGGTTTTAATGAAACTGTAATTCTGCGATATCTGCTTCTTTCACAACTTTGCTTGTGAATTTTAAAAGTATTACTATAATCTTGACTTGGCATCTCAAAATTACATGTCAGAATTATTTTTTGCTAAATTACTTGAACCATGGTCTAAGGTAGTAAAAATAATTTTTCAATTACTTATAAATGAAGATAAGGTTGTAGATGGTATATGTAAATGAATCCAAGCAGTCAAATATGCCATGAGAAAAGCATGCATTGAACTACAAGTAAGGCAAGTGTTCGAGCCTTAAAATGTCATGTTTTATGCCCACAAAGCACTCATTTTAGCATAATTTATTTGTTAGAATAGTTGACTTGCATACATTTTGTATTTTGCAGGTCAAAACAATGAGTTTTGGGAAAACATGCTTAAATGGGAGTTTTTAGAGCTTATTTGGATTTTAGAGTTTCGGGACACCGCTTGAAGGAAGAAGAAGTTGAGTCGAACTTAAACACCTGCGAGCTGGAAGCTAATAAGGCTTGCAGGCATAAGGGACACCAAAACGACAACACCTGGACAGTTTTGGAGATTGGACGAGGATGAGTTTTACTTACACTTAATCTCCTTAAGCTAGACAAAAAAGTGATTGGGAACAATTCAAACTCTTTTATTTGAAGATTAGGATTAATATTTATTTTTATTTTATTTATTTTCCCTTCCTACTATAAATAAGAACGTATGTATGGAGGAAGGGTCGGCTAGTTTTAGTTCATAACCTTTAGTTCGGTTTTATTATTCATTCCTTTTTATTTTAATTTGAGTTTTATTTTCCTTTATTTTTATTTTATATTGATTTCACCCATGATGCTAGGCTAGGCGATTATTTTTCTCGATTGGAAGCAATTCAAGTCATTCATTAAATGATTATATGAGATTTAAGTGATCTTAATTCCATTGGCAAAGCACTATTATCTCTAATTATGACTCGCATAGAACCATTGCTGTTCCTAATGCATGTAAATAAGGCATGTTTCATGTTTCTAAGTTCTAGCGTTTGATACGGAAAAATCACTTGACTTACTGAAGTGGTAAAGCAAGATGCTATCCTTGTTACGATATGCGGTAGTACTTCTATGGGTTAGAGGATCTAGTTTTAACACAAGGGATGCTGGGTCATAACTGTTAACTAGAGTCGGGTCTTCCTAATTCTTAATGCAATTTAGGGATGACTTAGTGAGAATCTATTTCCACCTTATCTATCATGGGATTAGAGGCATTTCATAGAACTTGTTTCGTGGTGTCTTACAAATAAGAGAAGATTGGGGCGTGCGAGACTTGTTCGGTAAACTATAACTGGCTTAATGTCATTATTGCCTTTGAACTATTATTGAATCAGTGATCATATTCAATTAATGAATACTTGATGCTTTCGGTTGGGAGAATTACTTTTTATTGATTTTCTCAAATTTATTTTTTTATTTCTTCATTTGTTTTAATTACTTTCCGATTCATTTAGTTTATTTTTAAATGCAAAGAATTAAGTGAGTTGAAACCATCTCTGTGGGATTCAACCCTTACTTCCACTGCTACAAAATCATAATTCCAACGTGTGGCTTGTAAGGAATTAATTTGACGGAAGTGACACCCGATCAAATTTTGGTACCGCTACCGGGGCCGATAACTAATATTTTCTTAATTCTTTGTTTATGACTCGATCTTCTACAAGTAATCTTAACTTTGATAAAGAAATCAATAAAATTGCAAAAAAGATTGAGGAAAGAGGTAAAACTTAGAAAATCTGCCTTAGTCTCGAAGAGTTCTTGTGCCCACGAGGAAACAGCCTCAGACAGATGGCCGCTGTGCCTATAGATCAATCCCCACTTTGCATCACTTATGAGGACATAATAGGGCCCCTTGAACTTAAATTTTGACTCATACAACTACTGCCAACTTTCAGGGGCCTGGAGAATGAAGATCCATACAAACACTTAAAGGAATTTCATATTGTTTGCACAGGTATGAAGCCGCAAGGTGTAAACCTTGAACATATTAAATTAGAGCTTTTCCCTTTTCTCTTACAGATGCTTCCAAAGATTGGCTCTACTATGTGCCTTCAGGAACTATCACAACATAGAATGAGATGGCCAGATTATTTCTAGATAAATTTTTCTCAGCAAAAAGAGTTGCCTAAATTAGGTGAGATATATGTTCCATTCCATAGAAAGACATGGAAAATCTTCATGACTATTGGGAACGTTTCAAAAGAATGTGTGCATTATGCCCACAATACGGGATCATAAAGCAAAATCTGATACAATACTTTTATGAGGGATTACTACCAATAGAAAGGAAGATGATGGATGTTGCAAGTGGAGGAGCCATATTGAACAAGACACCTCAAGAAGCTCGTAATTTGATTGACACAATGGTTGCTAATGCTCAGTCCTTTAGCATCGAAAGAGAACAGCCTAGAAAGGTCCATGAGGTAAATGTTTCCAGCCTTGAAAATCAAATTAAACAGCTCACATCTGTTGTGCAGAAACTTGCAACTAACATGAAACCAGCAAGAGCTTATGGAATCTGTACCTAAACAGATCATGCGACTGAACAATGCCCCTCAATTCAGGAGGAGGGAACCAAGGAGCAAGTGAATGCTGTTGGAGGATTTCCAGGACCACCCCAAAGGAAATATGATCTGTTTTCTAAGATATACAACCCAGGTTGGCAAGACCATCCCAACCTACATTATGGCAATCAGCAGATGAATTTCCAGCAGAAATTGACCCAACAAAAGCCTCCAGGTAAGTCTCTAGAAGATGTTGTGAAAAATTTGACAACTAATGTTCATGCTTTTCAGCAGGATGATCAGCAATTCCAGCAAATTATGACTCAAAATTAGTAAAATACAGACATCGGGATAAAGAATATAGAAAATCAGATGTCTCAAATGGCCACAGTTTTGAGCAGAATTGAATCACAAGGAAAACTTCTATCACAGGCAAAAGTTAACCTTAGAGAGAGTGTCAATGTTGTGACACTAAGGAGAGGCCGAACACTTTCTAAAGTAGCTGGAAAAAAGCCAAAAGCTCACAAGGAGAAGGAGCTAGAAATTGATGATAGCAAGCAAGGAGAGAAAGGAGAGCAAGAGGAGAAAGCAAAAGACCATGAGAAGGCAATCCAGCTTATGATTAATCATTGCCTATTCCCTGAGCGATTGGAGAGGACTAAACATGAAAAGGAGCAGAAGGAAATTTTGGAGACTTTTCGTAAAGTATAGGTCAATATTCCATTACTTGAGGCCATAAGACAGGTACCCAGGTATGCTAAATTTCTCAAAGACTTATGCACCAATAAACGCAAATTAATTGGCTTTCAACAGGTGAATGTGAGTGAAATTGTTTTGGCAGTAATTTAGAGGAAAGTACCACCGAAATGCAAAGATAAGGGAGTTTTCACAATCCCTATTATGATTGATGATATGGGTATAAGGCATGCAATGTGTGATTTAGGAGCCTTAATTAATATTATGCCTGCAAGTGTGTATGAATCTTTGAATGTAGGTCCACTGAAGGAGACAGGTGTTATGATTCAATTGACGGACATGTTAACCATATACCAAATCGGAGTTTTGGAGGATGTGCTTGTGAAAGTTAATGAATTAATTTTTCTTGCAAATTTTTATGTCGTGCAGATGGACAGTAAAACTTCCCCAAAGTCATCTGATCTCTTGTTAGGAAGACCTTTCCTTACAACCTCTCGAACTAAGATTGATGTCCATGAAGGGATATTGACCATGGAATTCGATGAAGAGGTGATAAAATTCAACATGTATGATGCTATGAAGTACCCTCCATAAGTCTTCAACGCCTATGCTGTGGGCATAATTGAGCCATATGTACAGCAAGTCTTCGAATTATATGGAGAAGACAAACTTGGAATAACACTCAATAATGCCGAAGATTATAAGGAGATGCTATTTTTGAAAGATGAAGTGCTGCAGGCCATTGACGAATTGAATGAAGAGCCTAAGATTGAATGAAATTTTAATTTAAATAATCCTTACACTAAATTGGTTCATTCAACCTTGCAGGCATCTGAATTAGAGCTTAAGTCACTGCCAAGCCATTTGAAGTATGCCTTCCTTGGGAAAGGATATATACTGCCAATGATCATCTCCAACAAATTGAGTGAACAAGAGGAGAACGCCTTGGTTGGAGTTCTTAAAAAATTTAAGGAAATAATTGGCTAGACCATAGCTGACATTAAGGGCATAAGCCTATCCACGTGCATACACAAGATTTTGCTAGAACCTGATAAAAAGTCAATTAGAGATGCCCAACATAGACTAAACCCAACCATGATGGAGGTAGTGAAAAAGGAGATTATAAGGCTGCAAGATGCAAGAATGATATACTCAATTTTTGACAACCAATGTGTCAGTCCAATGCATGTTGTGCTAAAAAAGACATGCATAACAGTGTCCATAATGAGGAAAGAGAAATGGTTTCCACTCGTGTCCAAAATGGGTGGAGGGTTTGTATTGACTACAGGAAACTGAATTCAGTAACTCGTAAAGATCATTTTCCCTTACCTTTTATTGACCAGATGTTGGAACGTTTGGCAGGTCAGACTCATTATTGTTGCTTTGATGGTTACATGGGTTTCTACCAAATACCTGTTGCTCCAGAAGACCAAGAAAAGATGACCTTTACATGTCTATTTGGAACCTTTGCATTCAATAGGATGCCATTCTGGCTGTGTAATGCGCCCGCAACCTTCCAATGTTGCATGGTAAGCATTTTTTCAGATTTTATGGAAAACATTATCAAGGTGTTCATTGATGATTTTACTGTTTATGGTAATTCATTTAATGAATGTTTAGATAATTTAGCCAGAGTTTTACAGCGTTGCATTAAGAAGAATATAGTTCTCAACTATGAGAAATGTCATTTTATAGTTGAGCAAGGTTTGATATTGAGATATATGGTTTTGAAAAGAGGCATTGAAGTTGATCGACTAAAAATTGATATAATTAAATCTTTGCCTTACCCCTCCCCTGTTAGGGAGATTCATTCTTTTCTTGGCCATGCAGGTTTTTACAGGAGGTTTGTGAAGGATTTCTCCAAAGTAGTGCAACCCTTGTGCAGATTGTTGCAAAAAGATGCTGAATTTAATTTTGATAAGACATGCAAGGTAGCTTTTGACCGATTGAAGGAGGCACTCATTTCAGCACCCATTATGCAGCCGCCCAATTAGAGTTTACCATTCAAGATTAAATGTGATGCCAGTAATTTTGTTGTTGGTACGGTACTTGGCCAGCAAAATGGGAAGGATCCTCATGTGATCAAATATTTCTCCAGGATGCTAGATGATGCCCATCTCAATTACTCCACTACAGAAAAAGAGCTTTATGTTGTAGTGTTTACATTAGAGAAATTTTGGTCATATTTATTAGGAACTAAAGTTCTGATTTTTTCTGATCATGCAGCCTTGAAATATTTGCTAAAAAAAAGGAGGCCAAACCATGTTTAATCCAATGGATCCTTTTACTTCAGGAGTTCGATTTAGAGCTGCGTGATAAGAAAGGATACAAGAATTTAGTTGTAGACAACTTGAGCAGATTGCCCAACATTGAACCTGATGATTTCTTTAATGAATTTCCTAATGAAATTGCTTTAAGTGTAATTACAAAATTACCTTGGTATGCTGATATTGTCAATTTTTTATGTTTCAGGCAATTTCCAGATGAACTTACCAGGCATGAGAAAGACAGGATTAGGAACCAAGCAAAGCATTATGTTTGGAATGATCCGTACCTATGGAGACATTGTGCTGATTAGGTGATTTGAAGGTGCATACCTGAGAATGAAATCCAGTCCGTTTTACACTTTTGCTACATCAGTGCTGGTAGAGGCCATTATGGGCATAAGAAGACAGCCGTGAAAATTCTGGAATGTGGGCTGTATTGGCCTACCTTGCATCGTGATGCCTACCAATTCTGTAAACAGTGTGTAAAGTGCCAGAAATCTGGAAGTTTGGGAAGAAGACATGAGATGCCCTAAAAAGGAATCCTTATTTATGAAATTTTCGATGTTTGGGGTATGGATTTTATGAGACGCTTCCCACTTTCATTTGGGAACGTTTACATTTCGGTGCTAGTAGATTATGTTTCAAAATGGGTTGAAGCTAGAGCCACAAAATCAAATGATGCCAAAATAGTAGTAAGCTTTATTAAATCCAATGTATTTAGCAGGTTTGGAGTTCCTAAATCATTCATTAGTGATCGAGGGACTCACTTTTGCAATAAAGAAGTAGCTGCCTTGTTTCGGAAGTATGGTCTTAATCATCATATGACCACAGCTTATCTTCCGCAAGGGAATGGACAGGCTGAAGTTATAAATAAAGAGATTAAATCCATTCTTGAAAAGATAGTCAGTCCTAATCGAAGCGATTGGAGCAAGCGATTGGATGATGCCTTATGGGCATACTGGACGGCATATAAGACCCCACCGGGAATGTCACCCTTTCGGCTTGTGTATGGGAAACCATGTCATATGCATGTAGAGCTTGAACATTGTACATACTGGGCAATGAAACAATCTAATATGTCTTTAGATAATGCAGGAGTCCATAGGAAATTACAATTGCAGAAGTTGGAGGAGATACGAACTAATGCTTAAGACCATACGGGGAGCTACAAGGATAAGGCACAGAAGCTCCATGATAGAAAGATTTGGCATAAAGAGTTTCATGAAAGGCAGAAGGTGTTGCTCTATAATTCTATATTGAATTTATTTTCAGGGAAACTAAGGACGAAATGGATAGGACCTTTCATGGCTCAAAGGTTTTTCCCCATAGAGCAGTCAAAATTTGGAACCTCGATTCAAAAAAGCAGTTTAAGGTTAATGGCCATCATCTCAAGTTATTTTATGAGGGATTTGACACTCATTCAATGTGTGAGATCACGTTGACATCACCTACAGACGAGTAAAATGAGCAGGAAGTCGAGCTAGGACTTTAAAAACTAGAACTAATTTTTTCTATTTTATTTATTTATTTATTTATTTATTTCCATTTTTAGGATATGTGTTATGCCTATAAGGCATCTCGCCAGTTTTTATTTGTTTATTTTATAATTTTCTGTTATTAAGTTATGCCCATAAGGTGTTTCGTAAAGCTTTTCTTTTCTTTTGTTTCTTTTACGTTTCTAATTCGTGTTATGCCCATAAGGCATTTTGCAGGTAGTACTTTGTTTTCTTTTTAGTTACTTCAGTAAAAAGAGTTTTATCTTTCACTTTAAGGTAAATATTGCAGATGGGTTAAAGATGTTTTTTTTTGGTCTAGCGGGAAAACAAATTTGAGTTAAAATAAAAGAGGGAAACCTTAGGTGTTTTAGGCATTTAAGGATTTCATTTCAATTAAAAATCTTCCCCCTTTTATTCTACCAAGTATACAATTTCCATTCTTAAACCTATTTTCATTTTTATCTTCTTCCCTATTTTCAGCACAAGATTTCTTTTTCACCATGGTACATACACAAGCTGTTTCTTCTGGCAATGGTTCCAAGACCAAGAAACGCAGAGCAGGCAAAGACCCAATTGTAGTAAAGGAAGATGCACCAGTCATGAAGAGACCGAATCCATACACGTCGCCACCCAAGGCTACTGTAGAAATAGAAGTCATCGGTCTCAAGGTCTACACCGGCAAAAATCCACCGGTAACTCAGAAATTCCAAAAATCATGGATGCCATCAAAAATTATGGATGATGGCACTGATACTTTGGGAGAAATGCTGATTGACGCCATGACCACAGAATCAAAAGCACACCAAGAGGATGAGAGAGACAAGGAGTCTAATAGCCCAGCTCAGAAATAGTCGACAGGGCCTGAAGAAGAGGAGTCGGATAAGGAACCCGAAAGTAAAAATAGGAGAGCTACTACTGTTGTCACTTCAGGCGATGTTATGCCCATAAGGGCGAGAGCTAAAAGATTGTGAGGAACTCTTCCCTCTCCACTGTCCAAGCTTAATGGAAACTTGAAATTCTCTAAGGAAGATAAGAAGATGTTCGTTAAGGTTGTTAATTTGCGAGTGGTGCAAGGTAAATCAATTGACCCCTCTGCCATTGACAAGTTGCAGTTGCCAGTATTTGAATATATCAAGGGGACAGTGTGGGAGAAGTATTTCCATATTAGATGCCCAGTGTTCTATGAGTTGGTCTATGAGTTCTATAGTACCTACAAGTTAGATAAAGAAAAGCTCATCAGATTGGACAGCCCTGAAGTCATTCAATTTTGGTTAATGGGTAAATCCTTTTCCTTCTCAATCGATGAATTCAATCTAACATTGGGATTGATTGATGAGGTTACCAATGAGTACATTGAGGGGTATTGTGATTTACCAGTTTAGTTTGATGCTAACGGCCTTTGGGAACATTATGCCCCTGCTTCAACCGAGAGATATGATCCGGCGTCTACTAAGCACAGCTATTTGTTTGACAGTTCTTTAACTTACCTTCACCAACTGATTGAATACAGCTTGTCCTGCAGCAATGATTCACTTGGTATTATCACTCGGGTAGAGCTGTTCTTACTGGATTGCATGGTGCATAAACGGCAGGTAAATCTTAGCTGTTTCATCGCTGCCTAGTTTAGAGCCACTGTTGCCAGCCCTAAGAGGCTTATCCTTGGCCATAGCATCACTCATCTTACCATCCAGCTTCATGTATTCGATCCTGCCCATCACAATCTTCATAAGGTAGTTGATTTGGTCCCCTTGGACATTTGTACTCTGGATGAGATGGGGTTATTACAAAAGAAAGAGGTTGAGCCTGGCTTTGAATTCTTCACACTGGGGTCTATTGTGGCCATAAGGGAAAGAGTCTTCAGGAAGACTAAATCGATCACAGGAGCTTCTCCTGTGCCTATACCGCCACCACTAATAGCAGGTCCTACCGATGCTGCTGTTATAATAGAACTCAACTCCCTTCACAAGCCACTTGACAAATTGACAGCAACTTTGGAGGAGTCCCTGCGGTAGATTCTCTTGCGCCTGGATGAGTTAGATGCAAAGATTGGCAAGCTTCACCATTCTTTCACAATACAACAATGAGATGAGTATTACACAGCACAAAATTCCCCACCAGGCAATGTTCTCACTTTCTAGTTTTCAATTGTCCATTGCTGATGCCTGTTTTTTGGTGCTACTATGCCCACATTGGGACAATGTGTCTTAAGTATGGGGGGATGTTTTGGTTACTGTTCTGTTGCCACATTACTTTTTCTGTTGTTGCTTGTTTGCTTGTGGTTAAATTTTTTCTGATTTTTGGTCTTTGATAGGTTGTGATAAAAATTTTTGCCAATTGCTGCCACATTTGTCCTTATGCTATGCCTTATTTTATTTTGTTATGTAATTCTCATATGCCTGTATTTTGACCAGACTTCTTTCAAAACATTGTGCTGATGGAATTAATGTTGTTTTCTAGTATTTCTTGGCATGTTCTATTTTGATAGTTCATTTAAACTTCCAGTGAGATTGATTGAATTCTTAGTGTTTGCCTGTGAAAGTTATTGTTATGCTTTGCTACAATAAAAATTATGTAGGTAATTTGAAAAACTTGTTTTTGTTTTGCTAAAATTCCTATCATAACCATTTTATTTTTAAAGAAAAATCAGAAGGAAAAAAAAGAACATAAGTGTTAAATACCTACATTTGGCCGGTTATGTGTGGTACGACACTCATAGCCCCTTCAGCGGCTTATGTATGGAGCAGCCAATGTAGGGAGAACTTTACCCTCTTATCGACCGTTTCTCAGTTTGAACAATAACACTTAAAATAGGAATTTAATTTTGCACCTTTGCTGATTAAAACTAAGTGGATCGGGCCTAGTTTTCCTTAAACTGATTTATGAATGGAGTCATTGGCAAAGGGAGAGTATCCCCCTTAATTGGGCCATTTCTAATCTTGAATTCAATAATTCCTGACTTATGAAATTTCATAGTTTATGGTTGAAAATTGCAGGTTGGGCAATGGATGCTTAGCAAAATGAAACAAGTCCTTTTTACCAACTATGTTATGAATTTAGTTTGAATAAAATGGCAAAGCAATGATATTTTATAGCTGACTCTTTCAATTTATATTGAAATTGTTGGTTGATTAAATTTTCTTGATGAATGGTCTTGCTGGAAAAATTAGAGAATGGTGTTAATTTTGTTTTGCTCTCTGTTTTATTTGAGGGAAGGTTCTGTTGTGGGCATAAGTGAGATAATGTTATGGGCATAAGAATGCTTGAGAGCAAGCATTGGATAAGTGTGGGGGTATTTGATCGAGCCTTAAAATATCATGTTTTATGTCCACAAAGCACCCATTTTAGCATAATTTATTTGTTAGAATAGTGGACTTGCATGCATTTTGTATTTTGCAGGTGAAAAAGGTGAGTTTTAGGAAAACGTGCTTAAATGGGAGTTTTTAGAGCTTATTTGGATTTTAGAGTTTCAAGACACCGCTTGCGAGCATAAGACTGGGTGAAATGACCTGTTAGAGTTACATTTTAAAGAGCTGAAGGAAGAAGAAGTTGAGTCGAACTCAAACACCTGCGAGCTGGAAGCTAATAAAGCTTACGGGCATAAAGGAGACTAAAACGACAACACCTAGATAGTTTTGGAGATTGGACGAGGACAAGTTTTACTTACACTTAATCTCCTTAAGTTGGACGAAAAAGAGTTTGGGAACAATTCAAACTCTTTTACCTAAAGATTAGGATTAATATTTATTTTTATTTTATTTATTTTCCCTTCCTCTTATAAATAAGAACGTATGTATGGAGGAAAGGTCGGCTAGTTTTAGTTCATAACCTTTAGTTCAGTTTTATTATTCATTCTTTTTTATTTTAATTTGAGTTTTATTCTCTTCTATTTTTATTTTATGTTGATTTCACCCATGATGCTAGGCTAGGTGATTATTTTTTTCGATTGGAAGCAATTCAAGCCATTCATTAAATGATTATGTGAGATCTAAGTCATCCTAATTCCATTGACAAAGTGCTATTATCTCTAATTTTGAGTTGCATAGAACCATTGTTGTTCCTAGTGCATGTAAATAAGGCCTGTTGCATGTTTCTAAGTTCTAGCATATAGCTAAGTGGGTTGTTTGATACGGAAAAGTCACTCGAGTTGTTGAAGTGGTAAAGCAGGATGCTATCCTTGTTGCGACATGCGGTAGTACTTCTGTGGGTTAAAGGATCTAGTTTGAACACGGGGGATACTAGGTCGTAACTCTTAACTAGAGTCGGGTCTTCCTAATTCTTAATGTAATTTCAGGATGACTTAGTGAGAATCTATTTCCACCTTGTCTATCCTTGGATTAGAGGCATTTCATAGAGCTTGTTTCATGGCGTCTTACAAATAAGGGAAGATTGGGGTGTGCGAGACTTGCTCGACAAACTATAACCGGCTTATTGCCATTATTGCCTTTGGACTATTATTGAATCAGTGATCATATTCAATTAATGAATACTTGATGCTTTTGGTTGGGAGAATTACTTTTTATTGATTTTCTCAAATTTATTTTATTTGTTTCTTCATTTGTTTTAATTACTTTCCGATTCATCTAGTTTTTTTTTAAATGTAAAAAATTAAGTGAGTTGAAACCATCTTTGTAGGATTCGACCCTTACTTCCACTGCTACAAAATCATAATTCCAATGTGTGGCTTGTAAGGAATTAATTTGATGGAAGCGACACCCGATCAGCAAGATGCAAGGCATCTTCCTTATTTCAATAAGAGTTATTGTTCTCAAGTTAAGTATGTTCCTAGTAGATACGGATGTTCTTCAGGATCAGAACAACAACCTAGAATATGGTATTCTTCTAAGAAAAAATTCAAAGGTTACAAGAAGAGAAGAATATTGAGTAAGGATAAAGAGGTTAGAAGAAGCTCAAGTAAACCTTTTAGGTTTATCAAGAGTAGAACAAGCCTTAGGGATAAAGAAAGGATAGAAGCTTTTAAGAAAAAACATAAAAGAAAACCTAAGTGTCCAAAAGGAAAACCTTTGAGCAATTGTTCTTGTTGCTGGATATGTAGTGCAAAAAATCATAAGGCTAATACTTGTCTGCATAAGAACAAAAGGGAAGAAAACCATCAAAGAATCTTCTTTGAGGATGAGAGTCTAGCATATGAACCAATAGATGAGGAAGACTTGTCTAATATATACTCTAAAATATATTCAATCTATGAAATGGTTTCAAAATATGAAACTAATAATGATGAAGCTGATTTATAGCAAGCACATATATTCATGGTGACCTCAGATGAAGTTGCCATAGATGAAGAGCTAATCTTATTAAATAATTCTCTCATACATGAAGAATCTTTTTAGTATGAAGATCCATCCAAAAGTTATTTGGAATGGAAACTACCCATGGTAGACATCAATGTTATTTATAGCAAGTCTAGGTTTAACTTCAAATCCATTGTAGATGTCTCGTAAAGTGAGTCAATGGCTTAGGCTTCTAGCACAGAGTTAGAAACGTTGGATATCTGCGCTTAGTAATCTCAACAAGATCAAAAAGATGACCAATAAGGTAAAAGGGGAATACAAATACATTCATGTAGGACTAGTCCAAGTAGTTCCTTTGTTCAATCTCCCAGTGGTTAGTTCCTTTGTTCAATCTCCTAGCGGACAGTCTGGTGATAGTAGCTATCTTAGTTAAGAGGTGGATGGAATTCAAAGATTACCTGATATCAAGAATGCAGACTAATCTTACCAATGGTCCAGTCTGGTTCCAAAGCCATCCAAACTATCTCATGGCTTTAAGTGATTAAACATTAGAAAACTCTCTAACTTTAAGGATAAAGTCAAACAAGATGAATAAAATGAACTCTCAGGCCAAATACTTGGCATATCACACTAGGATTATTTTAGATTAATCAATTCAACTAATCCTAGAGTGAGGAACATTTCTAAGGTAATAAAATTGTTTGAAGAAGGTTCAGACAACTACAAGAAATTCCATAAGAAAGAAATCAATCCTATAGAGAGCTTAGTTAGCTAAAAAGTTAGGTTTTGACTAAACCATCTGAATCTTCTTGATCTATAGGAACTACTTAGATTTCATAGAAGGTTAAAAACATTATCCTTAGTTTGGAAGAACCAATGAGAGGTTTAAGAATCTCAAATCCTAAACCTAGAAGGTCATTCTCAACAGGTTCATCTTCAAGATATGACTTTAAAAGCTTCCCCAAAGATCAACTTCCTAGAAGATCAATTGATATATATAGGAGAATGATATCTGATACATCGTCAGTAGAAATTCATGAAGAGCCATTTATTAGAATTCATAGACAATATCAAGAAGGAACTTCTAGAACCCAAGAAGAGGATAACACAAAGAAATCAATATTCCTATATTTGCAGAAGATGATGATGATTAGGAAAATATTAAGGTAATGAGACAAGTACCTATAATTCCTAAGGTTGTTTGAGAAATTCAAAAGATTTCTCAACAACATTCCATTCCATTCAATGAAGTTTAGAAACTAGTATCCCTAAGTCCAATAGTATCCCATAAATTCTTTAACCTTGAGGAAATAAATCTTAATGCATACATTGAGGTAACATTCAAGTTCCCTGGTTATTATGATTATTCTTTAGATATGTTGATTGATACAAGAACAATAATCAGTAGTGTAAGGCCTAATGCATTATCGGAGGAATGGTGGCATCAATTAGCAAAACCTATTGTACTAAGAATGGTAGGTGGAGAGGTAAATATGATTTACTCATTATGTAAGTGTTAGTGTATGCTCTAGAGCATCATGTGTATTTGTACTATACGTTTTATTAATAAAGGCATTATTCATTATATAGTACAATGTTTTGAATGAACTTGTTTTACTTGGAGTATTAAACTATATATTGAAGTCCATGA
>CANYBF011061084.1:0-10399 GCA_948192965.1 Dalechampia spathulata | reverse complement strand
TGTTACAAGTAAGTTTCAAGCTTGTTTCTACATTTGCTCTTTGTGTATAATTGCAATCTTTGTGGGGTTGGTGTGAGATTAATCCATTGGGGATTATTGTGTATTTGAGTTGATTGTAAGGATTGAAATTATAAAGGTTAGAGTGTAAGCCTTGAAAACACTGGGGATTGGATTCATTTGTGAATCCTTTGTTGTAATAGATTGAATTTTAGTGGAACCCTAAGTTGAGACTTAGGAGAAAGTGGACGTAGGCAAGAGTTGACCAAACCACTATAAATCGCACGTGTTGCCAGCGGTTCTAGGGATTTCAATTTGTTAGATTAATTTTTATTTATGTAAATTTTAAAAAATAATATTTATATTTGAATTAAAATTTAAAAAGTAATATTTATCTTCATATAAATTTATAAAAATAATATTTATTTTTGAATTATTAAAATTAAAGGAGGAGGGGGAGGGGTAGACTTGTATTTTCATTTCCCCTTCTTCTCTCTTTTAATATATATATGATATATATATAGGTAACTAATTAATTGGAATTTATAATTATTATTCAACGTGAAATCATAATCCGTCTAAGATTTAGATCTATTAAAATTAATTACCATAACAAAACCTAATAATCAACTATATGACTACCGTTGTCTGTTCATAATTCAGATATTTACTATAAATTATCCAAGACATTATTATTATTATTATTATTTATTCAACAACAATAATAATAATAGGGTTAATAGAAATTTAATAACTCCCAAAATAAATGTTCTCTAATTTCATACTTTAAATATTGGTTTATTCTATTCTTCTGACATGTATCTTCTTCCTTATCAAATCAAAAATATTATATAATTATACGATATTTTATATTCTTATTATCTTATAATCTATTATTAAGATATTTCAAAGATTCCTATTAAATTATAACAAAAATTTATGAAAAATTTCTTAGCACAATAAAGATGATGATTGAGAATTTCTTTATGAGTGAAAGCGAGAGTTTGAGAATTATAATTTTCATTTCATTTTAAATTTAATTTTTTTAAAAAAACATATTCACATTTGTATGTAAAAAAATAATTAATATTTACCATGAAATTGTGAGCATTATTAATACTGTAACATAATTCAGGAATAAAAATTTAGAAAATTAATAAAAAAATATTTTAATTAAATAAAAGAAAAGCTGTTGGGGGTTGGAAAGTGTGGGAGACAAATCGAAAGCAGAGGGATATGGGGATATATGGACGGTAACAAAAACTCTAATCTGTAATAAATATCATCAATTAAACCTCAACTAAATTCTGTACGCTCTTTTAATTTTTTTTATTTTTTATTTCTTGTCTATCCAATAAAAAAATTACTTCGTTAAAGTCTAACAGATATTTATTTTAAATTTATTTTAAGAAAATTTGATATTTTTTTAAAATGTTTTAATATAATATTATATTATATGTTGGATGTATTTGCATCATTTTTAATAGATTGCGTTTCATTTATTAGTAAAGATAAGAATGCATGATTATCTGTTTAGATATATTAATTTATGAGAAATGATATTAATATGATCAAAGATAAGATTAATACCATGATGCCTATGATTAACCTTAATGAATATTATTGATTATGATAGTACAGGAAAATATCTTTGAACATCATTGTCATACTTCAATATTTATATTATTTTTGGCAGTTTTTATATATATCTTACAAATTTTGAAATAAGAGATACCACTTTTATATGTATTCTAATTAAATTTTTATTTAATATTATATCATTTTGATATATTATTATATGTTTAATTTGTATATTATTCTTATATTACGAATTACTATAATATAATTTATTTTTGGTATATGTTGAGATGCATACGATATCTACATCAACAAGAAAGAGTTTATATATATATATACACACACACACCATAAATAATATATGCATGAATAAAAACAACTTTAATATATTTATTTTATTGATTATATTATTTAAACTATATTAAAATTATTATTTGATAATATAATCAATTAATGCAATTTTTTAATTTTTATATTATTGTAAAAAAATTAATATATCATATATTTTAATTTAATAATGCAGCTTAGCGACATACTTAAACTTATTGAAATAAAATTTTTTAAGAGATAATAACAAATATTAATGAATCACTGATCATTGATAGTGAGGCCTAAGAATCATTCTCATGCTATTCAATCAACAATAACTCATTCTTTCTATTTATTTTAATTCAATATTTCAATTTTAATTTTTTACTTTTTATATATTTGGTATTCGATTTTGATTATTTTAATTATAAAAATGATTAATTACTAAAACAACTAACGATTGTAAATTGGAAGAACGTAGAACCTTCAAGGAAGCCGCATATTTGCATAAAGGAAAATCAGCAAAACTTGGAGGGAAGAAAGAAGAGGAAGAGGAAGAGATAAGAAAAGTACCAGATAATGCATCGAGCAAGGTGGATTTACCAGAGCCGGAAGGACCCATAATGGACAAAACCCTACCAGCCAAAGCAAACCCACTTATCCTGTTTACCAACTTCTTCGTCTTCTTCTCCTTCATGTCCTCCTTCTTCAGGTATGACGGGAATCGGTTTGCCATGATTACTGAAACATCTTCCCACACCAAACTCTTCCTTGCTTTATTATCCATCTCCATCTTCATCTCCATCTTATTTCACTAACTTAACATTATACATACATACATACATATATATATATAATGGTGTAGTAACAGTTAGCTAGGTAGGTGGCAATCTCTTTTCACTGTATATTTTGCTTCCCATGAGGTGAAAGACGAGAGTCGTGTATATTTATTTGCCAGACGAGAGTCGTGTATATTTATTTGCCAGCCGTCGGACTTTTTTCTTTTTTTTTTTTTAAAAAAATCATTTTATACTCAATACAAAGATGATTAAATCATTACAACCAATTTGTTCCAAGTTGTATTAGATAGGATGATAAATCCGGAGACTAATAATTTTACATAAATATCAAATATTAATTAAATTTGAACCATATTCAATAAAATTTATATTTAAATTAGAGTTAAAATAAAAAATATCATCTAGAAAATGATAAATACGACATTCATATAATCCATTCATGATAATTAAGAATTAAAATCGATTAAGTTAAATATTTTATTTTTAAGATTAAGTTAACTATAAAAAATATAATTTATTTACTAATTTATTTTCAAGATTGAAAAGTTTAATAATTTCAAGTTTAAACCTGTAATATCATAAATAGGAATTATTATTTTAAAAAATTATAAATTATCTTAATTAATAATCAATAAAAATATAATAACTTAATTTATGAAAGGTTAAATAATTATAATGAAGTCAGGATAAGATATTTAATACATAAAACAAAATAATTATAATAACTAACTAACAAAAGAAATAGAGTAGCCCAAAAAGTTGAATTTCAACCGTTGTAATGAAGAAGAATATTTATGCACAAACCTGCACACTCCAAAACTAGCTATGCTGGAAAGCATCTGTTTCCTTGATCAACATAAAAAAAGACTATTTCTAGTCGGTGTTGAGAGGCATCTCAAGTTGGAGTATGGAGTAGATCCAACTTGACAACAAAAGCATGAAAAAGAATCAGATGGGCCGGAAGGAATTGACAGCACGTAGATGAGATGGGTCTGATTTTTTTACCGCGTGAGGTGGTTGTTTCAAACCCTTGTCGTTAAACTTGAACTCAACTGAACATGCCATAAACGTGACTTGTTCTAGATTATAAACATGATGCGATAGAGACGTTAAGATCAGGTGAAATTTGTATGTAAGAAGACATTATTAATATGGAATTGGTGAGGAAACTGTTTCTGAAAGGCTGCCAACAATGAAAGAACCTGAATATATAGTTGCTCATCTTGGTAACAAGATAAAAAGATGATCAATCTTGATTGCTGGATGTTAGCCCTTGCTGACTAACTGAGAGCTTTGCCAAGTACCACCCCCTGTATTTGCAAGAAAGGTATATTTTAACAACAATCACGTTTCACAACCTCATTAAAGGCGTTTGGTTATCAGATACAACCGAGACAAAAACGTTGTTGAGATCAAGGTAAATTGAGACATGGACACTGTACATTGATAACAAGGTGGCGGATCACCCTGGCCAATTACGGCAAGAAGAGGCAAGCGTCCGTCAAAGGACGGAAAAACACCTCATTTTTTTGTTTTTTTTACACTTATCTATTAATCGACTTTAAATATAAATATAAATAATAATAATAATAATTTCATAGGCAATGTAATTTCCAGCGGTTTCATTACGCCAACGATTGGCGAGACGTTGACGCTGGCGATGATGGCTCTCCGGAAAGTCAGTGGTGGCTGGAAGAAAGGGGTTCTTTTTCTTTCTAATATGTGGCTGCCATAAATGTAGGGGAAACGATCAAGGTTTTTTTTTCTTCAATCACGTTTTGGCAACGAACTCATCCGATTAGCGACGGACTGTGACGTGTATTTAAGACAAACGGTTTCGACGTAAATTTAAAATAAAATGCATGATAAGTTATTTAATAAAAAAACCATTTAATGAAATAAATTATTTAAAATTAAAAGGAAATAAAATTATTTTGAAAAATAGAGTGAAAGTATATATTATATTCAACCTTTCATATATTATTTATAACTTTTGATGAATTTTTTTTCATTAATTTGTAATATAATTAGTAATAAAAATAAAAAATAAGTTAAATCTAAATAAATATTTATTAGATTAATTTCAAATCACTGGCGATCCCTATCACATATAATGCAACACATGCCTACAGGTTTGCTAGGAAACCAGAGTCGGACCCGGTCGACCGATCGCCGGCGGTTTGGATTGGGCATTGAATTGGATACAAGGAAAAGTAAAACAGCTGAATTATCATAAATTATTTCAATTATATCTCCAACTAAACTTCTTTATTATCCAATTTATAGTTAAAATATTTTTATTATAATATTTATATTTTGTTTTTACCGTCTAAAATAAAATATTTTTAAAAACATATTTCTTTATTCATATGTTTTTCAAAAAATTATTCATCTCAAATGCAAGCATAATTACTTACAAAATGACCTTTAAAAAATTAAAATATAATTTCATATTAATATAACTTAAACATATTAATTCATTTTCTTTAAAAATAAAATCGATACATTGTTATATTTTTATTGGCATCAACGAACTTCAAATATAATAATTTACTCAGATTAAGTTAAAGATAAATATTTTAAAAAGAATTTTGATTCTCAAAAAATAATAATGATTTTACAAAGATATTTTTGGGGGGTGAATTTAAATTTACAATTTTTTTTATATTAATTCATGTTAATAATATAAATATCAAATAATAATTAAAAATAAAAATAAAATTTTAGTAGTAAAATCTTATGATAAATAAGATGATTAATAAAGAAAAATAGAGAAATGCAGACATTGTTGAAAACGGAAAGAGCAATCCAATCCAAGTTAGGGAATTTGCATTATTTCTTATAATGTCTTAATCTGACATTGACAATGCAACTCCTCCTATTTACAGTTAATGGGCCCTTAATTAATTCACTTGATTCCTTATTTTAAATGAGAAATGCATTTTTTTATTTTTTATTTTTTTTAAATGAGATAAAATTATATTGCTAAATTATATCAACGCTTAAACTACCTATAATTACAGTATTCTTGAATAATACATTTATTTTACAAATAATAAAAAAATTTCAATCCTACATTACTTTATATTGAAAAATCTGTTTTTTTTGTATGAATTTTCTAATATCAATTCAGATAATTATGATATATTTAGGGGTAATTGATTTTTTTAATATAAATTTTCTCCAATAAGTATTTTTGGAATCATTTTGATTTATAAGATTTTAATATATATCATTACAAATATATCTTTTAAAATATAAGTATTTGATAAATATATTGTTTGATTTAAACTATTTATAAGTTTAACAAGAATACATAAGATGTAAACTATATACATATTAAATCTCACAAATATTAAAAATATGATATTTTTGAAATATTATAATATTTCAAATCTAATAAAAATAAAATATTTAAATTTTATGAAATTTCAAGAAAAAAATATATTTCATTCTCAAATTTTATAAATTGAACAAATATATATATTTTATAAAATAATTAATTTCAAAATTATTGGAATTAAACTATGTTTACAAAACTAGATGTTTTAGTGGCCGAATTATCCCATAAATTGAAGGGTATAAAATATCAAAGGAGGAGGCAAAGAAATACGGTTCAGTTAGGAATAGACACTTGTATTGATATTGGTCACAAAGCTGGCCAGTCATTCATGCTATGACAGTCAGGTTGATCACCGAAAATAATTAATGCAATACCAACCTTTTATTTCTCACTGTCCTAGCCCGCGATTAACGTCCCCCTCTACAATCATTTCCTATACCCATCTCCCCTTCCTTCTCTACCCTTTTTCTTTTTTTCTTTTTTCCGCCCATTTGTACTTATCTTATTTTAATATTTTAATTTATTTATTCATATATTTTTCAATATTTATTATATTAATTTATTTTTATTTAAATTTATACATATTTAATATTAAAATCAACACAAATTTTATTCAATAGTTATAATAATATCATTTCCTTTAAAATTAACCAAATAAATTATGTAGTTTCAATTTTACCATTTGATTAAATATAAACCAAATAAAATGAGTAAATAATGATAAACCATTCAGCTTAATATAAGCCAAGTAAAATAAGTATGTTTTTAGCAGGCGCGGATCCAGAGCCTGAATTCAGAGGGGGCAAATTCATATTTGTCAAAATCAGTGGGGGCAAATTATATATATTTATATAAATTTTATTAAAAATTACATAAATTTATATTGAAAATTTTTAAATGAGTGGGGGCAAGTGCCCCCACTGACCCCCCTGGATCCGCCCCTGGTTTTTAGAGTGACTACTTAGCTTAATGTGAGTTAAAGTGTTTTACTTGATTAAGAATATATCGTTTGGCTAAATGAGAACTAAGTATTTTGTATGAATGAGAATGGATCGTGTGGTTTCATAAGAGCCAAGTGTAATGAGTGAACTAAATTCATTCGCTTTTGTTATAAATAAGTATGGTTAGTTAGTCATTTCATTCATTTCATCCAAGAGAGATATAGAGAGAAAAAGAAAAAGTAAAGAAATTAAAAGTATGAGCTAGAAAATTATTCTAATAAATATTGTGAAAGTTGTAATTTTTTCTAGTATTCTCAATAAAAAAAATGTGCTAAATAGTATTTTTTTATGATCTAAATTTTATCCATAATTCTCAACATTTGGTATCATAGTGGAAAGATTGAGGGCTAGTACACCGAAGGAAGGTTCACAATATGTGATTGTGAAGTTTTTATCATAAACAAAGCTTACTTAATTATCAATAATATTATCAAGTATTATAACAGATATGGCTAGTTCATCTAGCTCAATTACAGTAATTGTAATAATTGGAGTGCTCATATCCAATATTATTTGTTGAGACATGATTTATGGATTGTTGTTATGGGTAATGAAACTACAAATACAATCGAGGATGACCTTTTGCACTCTTTCAATAACAATTGAGAATGACTTTCTGTAATATATAAAAAAAGCTAAAACACTAAAGGAGACATGAGATGCATCAACTTCTTTATTTGCAAAGACAAATGAAGCAAAGTTGCATCAACTTGAGAATAAGTATGTTATGAAAGTCAATCAATACTTTACTAAAGTAAAAACAGTATGTTCAAAGATTTCCAAGATGGATACAGAGAATGCAATCTCTACAATGTGGATGAGGAGAATTATCATCTATGGTTTATGGCTAAAGTACACTGGTATTATGGACTTAAGAACCCACTTTATGAAAATTGGAAAGTTTGCTAGCGAATTAAGAAGCATTAGCTAAATAGATGGTGGAATTACAATCAGAGATGAAGAAAAAACTCTCTTCACTAACAAGAAAAATTATCAAGTGAGAAATGAGAAGAAGCTAGGGTTTGATAAAAGCATCACCAAAAGAGAAGCTTCCAACCCAAGGGAGTAAGATGAAAGTATCACAACAATAACAATAGAGGAAACAAAAAGAGTCAATAATAGAATGGTGAATGTTATGATTATGACAAGAAATGTCACTTTTCTCGAGATTGCTAGAGTAAAAGAGTTAAAAAAGCAAGAATATTAAATCAACTTCAAAAGATAAAGTAGTAAAATGAGATTTTGAAGCTTCTTTTGTAATTGAAGAAGAAGTTGATCTCAATCAGTATAGTGAAGAAATGACCTTAGCAACAACTTATTGCACATTTGATCATAAAGATGAATGAATTATTGATTCAGGATGTTCCAATTATATGACAAGAGATATAAAGATAAGTTGATGAATTTGACCAAGTATGAAGGAAACAAGATCGTGGTAATTGCAAAAAATTCAAAATTACCAATTGCTCATATTGGTAATCCAATGGTGATGCCTCGATTTAATTCATATAAAGTACAGTTGCAAAAAGTATTTCATATACCAAGTATGCAAAAAAATCTCCTCTTAGTTTCATAACTCTCAAATTCAAGAAATTTTATTGTGTTCGGTCCACATAATATCAAAATTTATAAAAATATCAAAACCACACATAAGTCAATTATAGAAGAAATGTCACATCTTTTTCCTGCGTAGACATGCTCCCATAGAATGACTATTAACTTTCTTTTCTAGAAAGTCAATAAACATCTTACAAGGGATACGTAAAATTTTTTTTTATTTGCGCCGTTTTAAAGTTTTGCGGAAGTATTAGTCCTAAATAACATTCTTACATTTACTGCCTTTAATATTACTTTTACTTAATCGAATTAATTAGAAACTTTAATTTACTCTAAGTCCTTGCCTTCAATGAGTCTCCTGCTAAATTGATGCTTTGGGAATCCGTGCTCGTCAACCTACGTCCATTAAATGACGAATGCTGAGTATATCACTCAGTGGTACTTTACACATAACAGAAAATATAAACATACATATATCATATATAACAGGTCATGTAAACCAGAACATCATATTATTGACGTTACCATGTAATCATTTAAAATATTACTTCTATTCATCATCTATGTATATCATCATTTACTTAACTCTCTAATATATTCAGATCTTAGTTCATTTTATATTGATACCATGACTAGTTTATTTCCTTGATATATGTATCATTTATTTTTCTTTGGATTTTTATTCTTCTTGAATTTCCACTAAACAATATAAACATTTATCATGTATACTACATTAATTATAATCATACAACCCTTATTATTTCATTATTATAAACATATCTATAATATGTTCAACATTGTTTAATCATGATAATTATATACTTGTTAATATCATAACTTTATTCTTTTGGTGTATGAATAGTTTGATACTTTAAAATATCTTATCATCATATTATCAACCTTCACATGTTAAAGTCATATATTATCATTCCATAATGATTCCTTTTTAATAAACTAACTCCACAAAGATATATTCACAATCAATATCATTAATTCCATAACAATTTAGGATTTAATAAAATCATGCAAGTATTTCAAAAATGCCATTTTTCACTTTATCATATATTCTTTTAAATTCATAATCATAATATAATTAATCATATTAATTATATTCTCTACTAATATTCGATATGAATGGTATCAATAATGATAATATATATTCATTACATTATCATTCTCTAAAAGTATAAATCTCAGTCATATATGTATCATATTATCATCATGTATAACATACCTGTCACACCCAGCCCATACCCAGGCAGACATGCTCCCACGCCACAAGCAGCGACCCCCAAGAGGAGACCAGTACCTGTGACGTCAGGGATACATCATACAGACGTCGTATGGGGACACGTTCTAAGTCTAATGGTGGTTGTGCTGCGGAAACACGTGATAAGCAAACATAAACCCGGGATCCATCCCATACATACACTCAATCGTAAACATAAACCGTAACAGGCAATCCCAAATCTTATATAATTAAAACCTGTTATACATAAGTGAGTGTATACAATAAAACCACCAAAAGCTATATAATTGTACATAACTGTACAACACACACATAACTACTGCCACACTCTAGCTACACAGACACAAAAAGAGTTGGAGCTTGCCGCAGAAGTCCTCGTACCAAAATGAGATCTGTCTGTCTCAACTGACGACCTCTAGTCCTTTCCTGACGGCTCTCCTGTGGGCTCTGTACCTACGTTTATCAAATGACAAACGCTGAGATAAACTCAGTGGTGCTAGAAACATATATAACCAAACATTAAACCACATAAACAATCCATCAATAAACATCAAATGCAATGCAA
>CANYBF011060435.1:0-13488 GCA_948192965.1 Dalechampia spathulata | reverse complement strand
GCATCTTAAGTTGGGCGAATCGGGTAAACAACTTACCCGATCAGGTATGAAAGATACCCGACTCGCTCTCCTAACTTACTCAAATGGGTAAGATACAACTTACCCCAACGGGTAAGTTGCAACATACCCGAATGGGTAAGAGGCTCCAAATGCTAAGAAACACCTCAAACAACCCTAAATCGAACCCTGAACCACACCAGGGTGAATCGGGAATGCCTGTGAAGGCAAAACAGTGATGAAATAAATCTGGTTCATCCTAATCGGCCCAAGAGGCTCAAAATTAGGGTGCAACAGTTACCCTCTGATTCAGAAGAACCTACACGTACTCAGAGCATGTAGTTCTTCATGAATCACGAGGAGCACCAAAACAGACAGACATAAAAATGCAGGAACAAGAAAGAAAGTCCACTGGGGATAAATGAAAATACAAAGAAACAATGAATATGTAAAGTAAACTCCACTTGGGAAAACAAAACTAGAAAATAGAAAAATAGTAATCGAAAAACAATAATAGAAAAACAACTCCACTGGGGAGAACAGAAACACAATTATTGGACCCACTGGGGATTAAGAACAAGAATATCCTAGACGATCACGATCTAGACAGACAAAGTTGCATAAGACTCCACAGGGGAATGAAACAATGACTTTCTAGACAATCACGATCTAGAAAAGGAAAGATTGCATGAGATAATCATGATCTCATGAATCTGTGCAGAAATGATCTCCTAGACGGTCACGATCTAGCGAGATAAAGGTTGCATAAGAGACTCCATGGGGACAAGAAACAATGAACTTCTAGACAATCACGATCTAGAAAGAGGAAGATTGCATGAGATAATCATGATCTCATGAATCTATGCAGAAATGGTCTCCTGGACGGTCACGATCCAGCGAGAGAAAGTTGCATGAGAGAACTGGTTCTCACCAACTTGTGCAGAAGTGATCTCCTGAACGGTCACAATCTAGTAAGATAAAGGTCCGTGAGAGAACTGGTTCTCACCACCTTGTGCAGAAGTGATCTCCTGGATGGTCACGATCAAGCGAGAGAAAAGATTGCATGAGATAATCATGATCTCATGAATCTGTGCAGAAATGATCTCCTAGATGATCATGATCTAGCGAGATAAAGGTTGCATGAGATAATCATGATCTCATGAACCGGAATAGAAATGATCTCCTAGACGGTCACGATCTAGCGAGATAAAGGTTGCATGAGATAATCATGATCTCATGAACCGGAACAGAAATGAGAAGATCCTCTAGGTGGTCACGACCTAGCAGGAATGCCGTAGGCACCTCTCGTGCAGGAAATAAATTGCATAAGAGTACTTTGATCTTACCAGTTTAAAGACAGCAAAGTTGCATAGGATTAAACTCATCCAGACCAACCTGTATGCTATAAATCTTCTCCTAGATGGTCACGATCTAGCGGGAAGAAAGCTGCATAGGAGCGGCGCGTCCTATCAACCTGTATCAAAAAATGTCAGAATTTGGAAAAGAAAACGATCACGTCTTCCTTTTCAAACAGAATTCAGCAATCAGGATTAATGAAATTGAAAGAAAACAGTCACGATCTTCTCAAAAATCAGGGATTCAGGGCTTCTGGAAAGCTGAGGAATCATTGTAGGATTCCCTGGAATATTATGGTTTCTTGAAAACACTTAAAAAAAGCAAAAAAAATCAAATGCGTAAAGATACCCAAACGGGTAAGACAGAAACTGAATCGGGTAAGAAACATACTCGTTTGGGTATGGTCAAGCATACCCGATCGAGTAAGGCAGGAACCGGATCGGGTAAGTCACATACCCCTTCGGGTATGTTTATGCATACCCGTTCGCGTAAAGCAAGCAGATTGCCTTAGGGTAAGTAACATACCCGTTCGGGTATGTTTCATACCCGATTCGGCACCCAAACATACCCGAACGGGTAAGTTGCCTATATAAGGAAAAAATCACCTTTCTCTTCATTTCACTTCAATTTTAGTTTTCAGAGCTCTTAAACATTCTCCTAAGTCTAGTTTTCAGAAAACAATAATATCCTAATGGTAAACTGACGACCTTGCGAGTCATCCAGATATAGGGGTGCTGAAACCTCGCATTGCGGACTGACACGAGGCGATCCCATTCCACTACAGCTGAGCCTCGAGACGCACTTATCTCATCGGGCAAGCAGATCAGTAAACTTCCTAACTACAGTTCTTTTAATTGATTTATTTCAGATGCAATTTTTAATGCATGAACAAATGTAGGATTTTACAATGCATCAACAGGCTTAGAAACTTTTTTAAAATGCATGATCAGACTTAGAATTTAGAAATGCATGAACAAACTCAGAAAAATTTAAAATGCATGATCAGACTTAGAAAAAAAAAATTTTTTTTAAAATGCATGACCAGACTTAGAATTTAGAAATGCATGAACAGACTTAGAATTTAAAAAATGCATGATCAGACTTAGAAAATTTTAGAAATAAAAAAATAGTCAGAATACTTATCAGATATCCATGCTGAATACAGATTCGGGGAGCTGTTTCCACGGCAGGGAACTTCTCCGGTATATGCCGCTGGTATAGAGATCTTCCAGGGACTGTCAGAGCCCGAGTGGATGCTACTGGATTTGCTCCATTGCTTGGCTGCTTCATTGGGGTAGAGACACGCAGCATTCTATCTGTGCTGACAGCCATTCTGGAGAGGTGGTGAGATACCACGCACACCTTCCACCTGCCTGTGGCAGAGTTCACGATTACACCATCCACGTTTACAGCGATGACTGGCGTGCCATGTACTCGAGCTGTGCTACCGATGTCAGATATCTCTGTCCGGGATAGATATCTTATTGAGGAGTTGCTAGGGGTACTTCTACAGCCAAGAGGGGATAGGAGGATCAGCTATGAGATCCTCCACACTTGCTGGTACGGATAGCAGCCAGCGGACGAGATAGCTGTAGATCAGTATACTAGGAGCTTCCTTATGTATTTTCTAGGCGGCTCACTGTTCTCAGATTCAGGTGCTAACACCCATCTGGGGCTCCTTCTAGCGCTCCGGGATTTAGATGCTGTACGGGGATACGACTGGGGTACCCCTGCTCTTGCCCATTTGTACGCTGCCATGGACAGGATCAGTCGGGGTCAAAACCAACTACTGGGATTCTGGCCCATCATCGAGGTACATGACTGGATTCCTTATTTGACCATTTCTTTCTGCTAGCTTGTAACTGATACATTTCTGACTTCAAATTATTTTTGCTGTTGTTCGCCTATAGGTCCCACTTCTGCCAGGGTCCTGCTAATATGATAGAGGGTGACCTCCCCTTCCCTGCCATCAGCACTTGGTTCGGTCCTCGAGTCCGTGCGATCAGAGACTTGGACCATCACAGGGCCAGACTGAGCACTCTTACTGAGGATGTGGTAAGTGCACCTACAATAAAACAAGCTTAGATCATAATTTTAATGTATGTTTTAGATAATTACCTACTGTCTTGTGATTTCAGATCCGCCTCTCGTGGTCGTGGGAGGAGGAGAGGGTTCCACCCGTGGTGATCGAAGCTCGACAAAAGGATGGACTCCGATTACTGATGGAGTCCCCAGAGTCCCGGGAATGCTACCTTGGAGAGAGGGTTTTCAGAGCTGAGAGGGCCATGGGGGCCCACAGGATTCCGGCTGACCCTCCAGTGGACATGTTCTGGGGTGTTCACCTTCTGCTGGGGATACTAGCAGTTGCTTTGGCTGGCATGCCTGCTGACGACTGGTCAGTGGAGGGAGACTATCCGTAGTTCATCCGGACGCATCTGATGACCGGCGTGAGGGTGGACCCCTAGGCTGAGGCTCCCATAACTGGTTCCTCTTCTGCTACCGGTGGTCCTGGACCACGAGTTCTACAACCGCCACCAGGAGAGTCCGTTAGAGAGGCGCATCAGGGGAGGCAGACGATATTTCAGGCCACCGGATTGGGAGCTTAACTGTGCCACCGATCTTTCAGGTGCATCAGACAGCTGCGGATCTCAGCGAATATATGCATATGGCGACCCCTTTTCCTTCATTCCCATTGGCTTTCACACATGCAGATTGCACCTTGGTATGTTTTTAACTTAGTCTTTCTGAATTTATTCAAATTACCAAAAGTTCTGACTTTGCTTGTCCACAGGTGCCACGAGCTGACCATGAGAGACTCATATACCAGGTGGAGGGTTTCAGAGTAGGCTGGTCGAGGAGTAGCCACGAGCTCAGACACGAGATGTACGGTATGCGGGCCTAGTATGAGGCCGAGAGGGCTCAGTATGAAGCTGAGAGAGCCCAACATGAGGCTGAGAGGGTCCAGCATGAGGCTGAGAGAGCCCAGTATGCGGCTGAGAGGGCCCAACATGAGGCTGAGATGGCAACTGCTCAAGCTGATATAAACCGTTTGGAGCAAGAGGTAGCTGATCTGAGAGTCAACTGGTGTTTTGACCTTAATACTAATCTTTAGCGCTGCAGCTCCTTTTTGCTTTTTATCTGATTTTTTGAACTTTGGATGTAAAGTGAAGCAAACTCTTTATAAAGTGATTTCAGTTGATTTTCATCTATCTTTATTTAAATACCTGTTCAAAATTTTACATGAATGCATGAATGCATGTAGTAATGAAATGTAAATCTAATCTACAATCTTGTTGTTCTAGGCAGGCTGCAGATGACACGTCTGAGTCTGTGCTAGGGAAATGGACTCTGCCTTCCTCATCATCTACATTAACCGTCGTCCCTCGGTTGACATTGGATGCCTTCCTGGATGGGTTGACTGCACCTGATTGGAAGAGATTAGAGTCTTTTGGGCTGTACGCGATGAGTGCTTATTGTCGTGTGAGGATACATGACTTTGAGATATGTCCTTTGCTAGAGGAGTTCAGAGCTATCATAGGAGGACACCCACTGGATCACATGCCACTTGCAGTACCTCAGATTTCAGAGTCTGACGTCATCCAGATGATGGTTTCTTTGTTTGACATGCCACCGAGAGTCGCCTGTAGATATCTATCATCAAGTCAAGAACTCATCTTTACCAGCATTATTGAGACGTGTCATAGGAAAGACCCTTCCAGCCCCGGATGGATGTGAGTCATCCAGTTCTGCATACTGAGCCAATACCTTCTGATACATTCTAGAGACGGCGTACACCACCGAGTGCTATCTGTCCTAGCTCAGATGACGGATGGTCACGATCCATATCCGTTGATTCTGGCAGAGACCCTGATTGGCCTGGATGAGATGCGACAGACTGGTGGAGACCTCTCGGAAGGTAGTCCCCTGCTCCTTCAGGTACAGATTCTAAACCACCCTTTCAGGTTTTCAGCTTAGAAGAATGAATTTTGTGCCTTAACTTTTGCATGAGTTGCCTCGTGCGAGGTTTTCGGCTCATCAGGCTTTATTATATTTTATGAGACTCTAATTTTTGCCTGAACTGGCCCATTGGGTTTTCAATTCAGCGAGTCGCTCTAACTTTTGCTTAAGCTGCCTTTTCAGGTTTTCAACTTAACGAGCTTTTTCTTCTTTTTTTTTCTTTTTTCTTTTTCTTTTTTTTTCTTTTTTTTTCTTTCAGATATGGTTACAAGAGAGGTTAGGATTACTCAAGATCCACGCAGGTAGGCTGAACCGATACACTCCTCGTAACTTCCTGTCACAACGGCGGTTATCCATTAGATCAGATCCCAGCACGCCAGACTGGATTGGCTATATCTCTCAGATGACAGGTGACAGAGTTAGGTGGACATGCCTCTGGTGGCGGATCGAGCGCGTTACAGTGTCCACGTATGTAGATTGTGTACCCCTGGCGGGCCTTTTCAGATGCTCGTTCTATGCTCCTTCCCGTTTATGTAGACAGTACGGGGCTCCGTAGCATATCCCTGTCAGACTGCCTATATTCCAGGGAGCAGGCGTGACACAACAGTTCCTGGATCATCTGGTGCAAGTATGGGCACGCAGAGAGTTGATTCCATATTGCCATTCAGCTTCAACTGGAGTGTCTATCCATTATCATCAATGGGTTTCCATGCTTCAGCAGGAAACTGATCCTAATGCTCGGGATGATTATCATAAAGAGATTTACTACAGAGAAAGAAATCAGGACTAGCATAGGCTTGTAATGATAAAGCAATCAAAATTTTGATTAAATGCATGGACTTATACTCAAATTCAAACGTGCAGACAAACCACAATGATATTAGCATATGAAATGATCATGTTGCATTTCCATAAACATTTAAAACGAGCACTGTTCTGTCCAACACCTTGACCATCCTGATTAATCAGCCATTAACGGTTTTCTCATTAATCAGACTGACTCTTAACCCTAACTTTTGCCTGAACCGCCTATTTTCAGGTTTTCAGTTCAGCGGGTTTTTCATTTTTCTTTGCTCTAACTTCTGCCTGAACCGCCTTTTTGGGTTTTCGACTCAGCGAGCTTTCATTTTATTCTGTATTCTTTTTAGAAGGAAACCCTAACTTTTGCCCGAGAATCCAAGCGAATCTCAGCGTGTTAGACATGAAAGAGCTTCAGCCGGTCTCTGTTGATTGGCTCTGAGAACTCATTGCCATCCATATCAGTAAGCTTTACAGCACCTTTAGACAGGATTTTCTTGACTACAAAAGGCCCTTCCCAATTTGGACAGAACTTTCCCCGAGGATCAGAGATTGCTGTTCTACACTGTTTCAACACCAAGTCACCTACTTTCAATAGTTGTGGACGCAGTTTCTTGTTGAATGCCCGGGCAATCCATTTCTGATACAACTGCATATAAAAGAGAGCTCGCAGTCTCTGTTCATCTAGTCTGGTTAACTGTTCATACCTCTCTCTTTGCCATTCAAATTCAGGAATCTCTGCTTCCAAAACAACCCTGAGACTTTTCATTTCAAGCTCTACCGGCAAGACAGCTTCCATGCCATACACCAGAGAATAAGGAGTCATCCTCGTTGATGTCCTCGCTGTCGTTCTATATCCCCAAAGTGCCAGCGGCAGTTTCTCAGATCAATCCCTGTAGCTCACCGACATTTTAGCCAAAATCTTCTTCATATTCTTATTTGCAGCTTCAACAGCACCATTAGCCTGCGGTCGGTATGGCGAAGACTTATGATGTTTGATCCCGTATGCAGCCAACAAGTCACGGGTTCTACCCTGAAACTGTACACCATTGTCTGTCACAACATGATGAGGCATGCTGTATCTACAGATAATATCCCTTTCAACAAATCAAGCCATCTGTTCTACCCACAGTTTATTGAATGAAGTTGCTTCCACCCACTTGGTAAAGTAGTCGATGGCAACAACTATGAAACGATGCCTATTAAAAGCATGAGGGTGTATCTCACCGATGATGTCAATTCCCCAAGCAGAGAACGGCCACGGTGAAGTTAGACTCTGTAGTTTAGTCGGAGGCATATGCTTAAGATCTCCATGAATCTGGCATTCCTAACAGCGTCTTACAAACTTGATACAGTCAGATTCCATGGTAGTCCAGTAGAAGCCTTGCCTCAGGATCTTTTTGGACAGGATGTACCCATTCATGTGAGCAACGCACAGACCAGCATGAACATCTTCCATCAACTGTTGTGCTTCTAACTTGGTTGCACAATGCAAGTGCTATCCATCCGCTGTTCTCCTATACAAATCATCTCCAAACAGTAAATACTGACATGCCAGCCGTCGAATCGTTTTCTGATTAGTCTTTGAGGCACCTTCAGGGTAAACTCCTTCCTTCAGAAACTTTAAAATGTATGCATACCACTCATTTTCACATGTTTCAGTCACCATCACCACCGAATGTGAATGGCATTGAGCTCTGGATGTCATTAGAGATAGTGGTCGCATCATTGACTCTTTAGGACCTTCCTATACAGATGCCAGCGTTGCAAGTGCATCGGCCATTTGATTTTGACCCCGTGGCAGATAAATAAACTGACATCGAGTAAACATCCGAAGTAAACCCTTCAAGTGAACTGCATAAGGCTTTAGGCGCTCTTCCTTAACCTCCCATTCAGCCTTGGTCTGCTGTATAACTAGTAGTGAATCACCATAAATCTCAACTTCTTTAACTTTCAGCACTATCAGAGCTTCGATACCATGGACACATGCTTCGTACTCCGCCATGTTATTGGTAATCGAAAACTCTAACTTCATTACCATTGGAATGATTTCGCCCAAAGGAGTAACCAATATCAAACCAATCCCAGCACCTTGCCTGTTTACCGCTCCGTCAAAATACATTCTCCATCCATTCAGCATAATCATGTCTAAATGCTCATAAGGGAATTCAAGTTCCCAATGATCTGTACCCTCAACTGGTTGTAATGCTAGGAACTCTGCTATCGCCCTGCCTTTGATAACTTTCTTCAGCACATAGTGAATGTCAAATTCAGACAACCACACCAACCACTTCACCAGCTTTCCCACGAGTGATGGCACATTATACAGATAATGCATCGGGTCATCTTTAGTTATAACCCAGACCTTGTAACTCTAAAAGTAGTGCCTCAATCTCCGTGTAACCCATACCATGGCCAGACATAGCTTTTCGACCCGACTGTACTTCGTCTCAGATTCTAGGAGCTTCTTACTGAGGTAGTAGATCGCATGTTCAACTCTGGCCTCATTTTCCTGAACCATCATTGCCCCTAGTGACGATTCTTCAATAGCCAAATATAGGATCAAAGGAATACCAGCTTTTGGCGCCTGTAAAATGGGAGGCGCTATCAGATACTTTTTTATTGCTTCAAAGGCTTTCTGGCAGTTTTCATCCCACACGACCGGTTGTTTCTTTCTTAACAGCTTAAAAATTGGCTCACAAACTGTGGTGAGCTTTGCAATGAACCGGCTTATATATTGTATTTTGCCTAGAAACCCTCACACCTCCTTTTCTATTTTTGGAGCTGGCATTTCCTGAATGGCTTTAATTTTGTCAGGGTCGACTTCAATTCCTCTGCTACTAATCATGTGACCCAACAGCTTTCCTGACGTTACTCCAAACACAGACTTCTTCGGGTTCAGTCTCAGATTGTATTTCTCAGCTCTAGTGAGAAAATTATCAAGCGTTTCAGCATGAGATTCCCGAGTCAGAGATTTCACCATCATGTCATCCATGTACACCTCAACCTCCTTATGCATCATGTCGTGCAGCAAAGTAGTAGCTGCTCGCTGATAAGTGGCACCAGCATTCTTCAGGCTAAAGGGCATCACCCTGTAACAATATGTACCCCACTCTGTGATAAACACAGTCTTGATCTTATTAGCAATCGCCTTCAGGATCTGGTTATACCCTGAAAACCCATCAGTGAACGACTGCATGGCGCTGGCCGCTGCACTGTCTATCAGAACATCAATATGAGACAAAGGAAAGTCATCCTTTGGTGATGCCTTGTTCAGATCTCTGTAGTCCACACATACTCTGACCCTTCCATCCTTCTTAGCCACTGACACAATATTAGCAAGCCAAGTAGGGTACTCTACGACCTCGAGAAAGTTGGCAGCAATTTGTTTGGAGATGTCTTCCTTCACCTTTTCAGTCCATTCAGGTCTAAGACGTCTCAACTTCTTCTTTATCGGCCTGATCTCAGGGAAAGTCAGAATTCGGTGCTCTGTGATCATTCTATCAACCCCCGGCATGTCCTCATACGACCAAGCGAAAGCCCTTTCATGTCTTTTTAATACAGATTCTATCTCTTTTCTCTCATTGACAGTCAAGGCATTGGACAGATTAATAAGTCGAGGATCATTTTCAGTGCCCAAGTTAAATGTATATGTGGATGCAGTATTGATATCAAATATGCTCATGTCATTATGATGTATAAGCATGTTAGAATCAAAATAAAGATCACACAAGTAAGCAAATTCTGATTTTATTGCATTAAACTTATTGAGTGTTACATCTTCCTCATAGATAAAAGACAAGTACAGCTCATCATTATCCTCAGTCTGCACAGCGGTCTCATCAGTATTATCATCCTCTAGCAACTTGGCCTTTCCTTTCTCTACAGAACCGTCTTTTAGCATGGTAACTTGACCCATGATCATCCGCTCCACATCAGCCAACGGTGTCTTCTCAGTAAGATCAGCTGATTTCTTCACATCAGCAGCCTCCTTCACAAATACAATCTCCTCGTCTTTTCTGCCTACCATGGTCTTCGGGTCAAAGCCTAACCCGAATTTAGTCTGAATCTGCCCCTTGTAGGGAATAGGCTTCATCATACCTTACTGGTGTCATCCAAGTCCAGCTCCTGGTAGGAATCCCATCCTCAAGAACTGGGAGGAAATGAAAGCACTGACCTCATCCTCATAAAACATGGAAAGCTGGAATCCTCTTAATTCAGGGAAGCCTGTGGACAAGGAGGAGACTACAAGATCAGATGCTGCAGGAATAGTAATGATCCCTGTATCAGTTAGAAACTTAATCTTCTGATGCACAGTCGAAGGAACACCCCTCAGTGGGTGAAACCATGGTCATTCTAGTAACAGAGCAAAGGTAACCAGAATAACCAATACAGTGAACTCCACAGCGGACTGAATCAACCCTACTGTAACTACCGTCGTGAATGATCTGAATGCCTTTCGCTTGGAATTGTCATACGCTCGGATGATCACATCTGAAGCTACCAAATCCTTCTCTTGTATGCCAAGTGAGTTCAACATTCTGTACGGACACACGTTGATGGCGGATCCATCATCAACCATAATGCATGAGGTGTTCCGGCCTAGAATCTCGACAGAAATGAACAAGGCCCTGTTGTGCAATGACCCATCCGTGGGCAAATCCCCATTAGAGAAGGTTACAAACTCCTTACTACTGAACATGCTCACCTGCATGACCTCCGATGTTGGGTCCCTTTTCAGCAGACTGATTACATCACCAGGAGACATAGCTGCTGAAACCGTCACTGCAGATAAAGCTTCCACCAGAGCCTTCCGATGCTTGTCCGAACACATCAACAACTGCCACAAACTTACATTGGCATTGGTTTTCTTGAGCTATTCTAATACCAGATTATTCTTAACTGAGGGAGCAACCTCAACCCCTTTGTCTTTCAGCTGATCATTATCTGGTTGATAAACACGTCCACTTCGGGTGACATGATGAATATTAGGAAGAGCAGCCTCATCTTCCTTTGAAATATGGATCTTCTGGGTCGACGATGAAACTTTAGAAATCCATGTACTCTTATCAGAGTTCTCGGGAGCAGCCTCATCCCTCGAACTAGTAGTCAAGTTATGTGCAGACAGAGCAACCTCATCAGTCTGTGTATCATCCACCCCGAATGGATCGAATACACATTCTAGAACCAGCTCTTCATCCTCCTCTGACTCATCAGAATCAGAAAACGGATCAATGACCAGCACCTTAGTAATAACAGCAATATCAGAATCATAACTCATCTTACGAGACTCCTGGAAACCCCGTATCAATTCAGCTTCAACAGCTAATCGAGCAGCTCTAACCTCATTGGACTCAGTGATCAGAGTAACACTCCTTATAATCTCAGATTCAGTCCAGTTTCTCCCAATCAGAATTGCCCGGGTATACGATACCTTGCTATAGTTGGGCAATGGATTCTTCCTTGTACTCGGCCCCCTCTTCTCCGGGTCTACTATCTTACCTGAATCGATTAGATCCTCGATTCTGATCCTCAGTAGATGGCAGTTGTCTATATCATGTCTATGATTCTGATGGAACTGGTAGTATAGATTCTTATCGGCCCCTGCTGGTACGGGTCTGCTTCCAGCCGGGAATGGTACAATCAATCCCTCCTTTTGCAGCTTGCCAAAAATCTTAGACATCGGAATGCCCAAGTTCAAAAACTTCCTTGGCTGTTCCAAGCTATTCACTTCCACGACTTTCTTCTCAGGCCGTTGAACATACTGAGGCCTAGAAGTGCCCCCTGGCATGAATTTCGGTACGGCCCGAGTATCTTTCTTCTTTTCTACTTCCGCCTGGTCTACCTTTAGCCCCAAAGCATGAACATCACTATAATCCCTGTAAGTGTGAAATCTCATCCTTTCTAAATAAGCTGGCAATGTACCAGCGACCAACTTCACAATCAGATCAGACTTCATTGGCTTTACTTTCAACAAAGCAGTCGTGTTCATCCATCTAGTAAAGTAATCAATGAATGATTCTCCACTCTTCTGCTTGACCATTTCTAATGTGGCCAGGGTGGTCTCTACTCCAGCATTAAATCCATACTACGTGCAAAATGCCTCGCACAGACTCTTCCAATTCTCTCTAGTCTGTCGATCTAAGGCGTGATACCACGTCATATTAGCTCCTGTTAATGACAATGGAAAGAATCTCGGCACCATCTCTTTCAGTACTGAAACTGTGCTCATCGAGATCAAGAACTGCTTCAAGTGAGTCCTCGGATCACCCTTACCTCCAA
Organism: Dalechampia spathulata; assembly: GCA_948192965.1. NCBI lineage: Eukaryota > Viridiplantae > Streptophyta > Magnoliopsida > Malpighiales > Euphorbiaceae > Dalechampia > Dalechampia spathulata. The sequence goes on along the minus strand of CANYBF011060435.1, from coordinate 1,098 downwards.
ACTTATATAAATCAGGCATCTTGAAGTTGTCAGGTAGATGTCGGATTGTGTCAACAGCAAACTCATCATCCAAACAGAAATCAGACAACACTCCTTGCTGTTTTAACAGACTCTGGAACTATCCCAACTTTTGATCCATGGCTTGAGCCCAATCCGACTCAGCAGCATCGGTTACTCTTGTCTCTGTGACCATAGGAACCTTGGGGATTGCATCCTCTAGGTCAATATAATCATTACAGGAATCATCAACAACCACTTTCTTTCCCTTCCTAATGGCTGTGGCAGCAGTAGTCTGGCCTTCAGTAGCCAGTTCCTCAACATGTCGATTTCCAGATGAACTAGCAGCTCCCATCTGCAATTCTGTCCATTTATCAGTAATTAACTTGCCGATTTTGTCTCGCAACTTTTGGACAAAATCTCCATGGAGCATCTCTTTCATAACCCAAGCAACAATCTCTTCAATATCAGACTTATCAAACTGTGCCATCTTTGGGACTGATGTAAATGCAGATGATGAAGATGCAGCAGTAGATGTTGGTGTAGCAGAAATATCAGTTCGGACCAGTCTTCCTTGCGAATCTCTAGTCCAAGGAGTGCCTATGATGCCAACTACAGAAAGACGTGTCAGCATGATGTGCCTAGGTGTACAAGAATGCATTTGCATGGATGAGTGAGGAATGCATCATGTAGTATGTATGAATGCCCTATAATGCTATCTATAAATAGAATAATATTATGGCTGTCACAAAATTGGTTAGCAATGATGCGTGTATACGTGTTGGACAGAAAACATTAAATGGTTAGAATATGGTATAAATAAACATGTCTCCCTCCCTTCCAACCTTATATCACCACAGACATTTGGCCAGTCAAAATTCCTAGGTGGGCTCTTGTCTGGAGTTTCAATTGAATCTCCAGATGCGTAAAAGCTCTCGTGCATGAATGTAGCGTATCATGTGATCAAGTTGAACCGGATTCGCATAAGTCGGGTTATGTCAAAATTTTACCAAATGAACGTTGGTTCATAATTGGTAAGTCTGTTGGAAACAAGCATTGGCTTACAATTCCAACAATTTTTGACAGGTTTGCAATATGAGC
>CANYBF011060070.1:0-40706 GCA_948192965.1 Dalechampia spathulata | reverse complement strand
AAGTAACAGTGCTGCCGTCAACCATGCTTGCAACAATAGTTCTGATGCTGCTGCCGGTGGTTAGTGCTGCTGGGTTAATGGCGATTTCAGTAAGACCGTTATAATCAATAAATCTGTTTTTAGGGATAGCGCGCACCCATGTGCCCGCCAGATCTTCGGTGAATATCACGTTGTAAGTGGCTGTCGTGTCGCCGATATACTGCATCATTGACAACTTGCCTTTGTGGTAACTGATCCCTTGCGGCTCATGCTGTATTGCTGTCACATTGATGATAGCGCCCATAGAATTACGACGGTAAGCCATTCGATCGAGGATTACGCCTCCCACCGTCATACGGTAAAGCGTCCAGTAATCGTTCCATACGCCGCCCGTAGCTGATGCCCAGGAGTCTCCGCACGTCACGTAAATGTAACGCCCGTCGGTGGTAATACCCTGCGGATACCCGGCTTTAACGATCTGTCGGTCAATAGAGCAATCTGATTTAAAGCCAGCTGTAAAGTCAAGGATCGCAAGTCGCGTCATGTTTGCGCTGGTAATGTCTGCATCCTGCAACTGATAAATGATCTGCCTTGCCTGGTCATAGCAGAAAGGGAAGTCTTTATAGATACCGATGCAATCACGCTCTGTTACCGTGTTATTAGTAAAGTTAACAATTGCGATCTTGCTGTTTGCGCTGCCGCCAACAAATACCGTGCCGTCACCAATAACGCCAATCCCTTGACCATGCGATCCGATTGTCACCGGCACCGTTTGTTTGGTGTTGTCAGATTTAAGGATCCTGCTAACCTGGCATAAATAGTTACCAGGAGTCACGGTAACATCTTCTGCGGTATACCAATAAAGATCATCTTCGGCCATACCTTGAGGATTCACACTCGGCCCCATAGGGCTGGAGTATTTTGATGTGAAACGAACCGGAAGCGGGCGAATGTTGGAAAGGATCGCCTCGTTGGTGATTTCGTTAAGCTGATCCAACTCCTCCTGCACTGTATCACCGGATGCTGTGCCGATAAGTGAGGCTCCCGCATTACTTGCAAGCTCCTGTTTAAATTGATCTGGATCGTATTTCAGCACGTTAGGGAAATAAAACTGCTGCACGTTGTAGAAGTCAAACACCGCCATGGAGTGACCTTCTACAGTTACAAGTTTTGAGATTTGCCCGTTATAAACCGGATAACCACCGGCATTAATCAGCACCGGCTGGCTGATAGGGATAAGGCTTCCGTCTTCATTTTCAACATAAACCTGGATCTGGTTTGCGGTGATGGTTGGATCGGTGTCGATCTTGCCGATGAAAATTTTACCGGCGGCGTTGGCCTTAAACGTCTGTGACAAGGTAAAAAGCTGGCTTGGCATAGACACAACAACGTTAGGCGTAACGGTTGGCATTTTTATATCTCCTGTTGCGCTATTGGTTAACATGGTGTACTTTGTAATCATATACAAATTACTGAGGATGTTACCATGAATGAATTGTTAAAATATGCCGTTTTGGTTGGTGTTGGCCCAGTAATGGCGTTGTGGTTTTTGTGCGCTGGTTTATTTTCACTTTTCCCGCGCCTGAATTTTTATTTTCCTGCGTTCAATAAATTTTTAACCTGGCTTGATTAAGAGAGGTAATCATGATCTGGCTCTCGTTATTGGTTTTCCTTGTGCTGCCGTTCACCGTTCAGGTTAGGGCGCTGATCCCCCCAGCAGTGGTGGCACTGGTCGTTTTCAGTGGGGCGGCAGACTGGGCTATAACACGCATTGACGGCCCGGATACAGTGCAAGTTTCTGCCCCACCGCCACCGAAGCCAAAACCGCTTACTTTTGAAGATACGTTACCAGGTGGCACCAGCCCGCAGGTGGTTAAAGGCACCGGGAACATGTTCACCGCATATAAAAACTAAGGGGCCAAACGGCCCCCTTTTTACTCCTCGCTTTCGCCACTCTGGCGCGCCGCCTCGCTCTTACCGTAACCCGCAAGCCAGCCCGCTGGGCCGTATTTGCTGATAAGCGCCCGCTCTGCTTTCGGCAGCGTGGCGCGAAGTTTCTGCCATGCTGGCAGGCCATTGATCTGGCGCTCTGCTTTCTTGATCGCCTGCTCTGCGGCCAACTGCTCAGGCGTCGCAGTGCCAGCCCGGATCGCGTCCTGAATGTTGGATCGGTTGGCGTCACGGAAAGCGGCACCTTTCACCACATCGAGAAACTTAGGATCGCTTAACAGGGCGTCGGCTGCATCCACCCGGGCAGTGCGCGCACGTTTGGCCGCTTCTGCCGCCTGCACGCCCATATGCGCCACCACGGCACCGCCAGGCAGCACGCTGGCAGCGCCCACCAGCGACGAACCAAAGATCCGGCCTAACGGGCCGTCCGAATCGTTGAAACGCTTAATAAAGCCATTCAGTTTGCCGGTGGATAGGTTGAATTCGTTACCCCTGCGGATCCCGTTCGCAACCGTGGCGATATTTGCCAGGCGCTGGCGCTCCTCTTTGGGTAATTCCTTCATGACCTTGCCCAGCGTGCCAGACTGCCGCGCGCCGTTGTACCAATCCACAAAGCCGGGAACGTGTAAGCTCCCCTCTTTCTGGCTGCGTTTGGTGAACACGTCACTCAGCGCACTGGCAACCATTTTTTGCCGCATTTCTTTGGGCGTGTCGGTCAGTAACTGATCCCAGGCTTTGCTATCACCCGTTTGCAGTTTCTGGATCGCGCTGCCGTACTTAACCGCCGCTTGTTCTGCGCCGCTTTTACCCAGCACGCGGGTAAAACTGTCCTCCAGCGCCTTGCGCTGCGCCACCAGCTTTTTGCCAACGTTCCACATACTTTCCGCGCCGAAAGCCGTTGCGGCCTCCTCCTGATCCTCGGTCAGTCGTTTGTAAAGCTGGCTTAAGCGGGCCTCGCCTGCGTCCTTAAACGGGCCGGTGTTTTTATACAGCGCCTCGCCAACGTCACGGCGCATCTGATCGAGTAGCGCGTAAGATGGTTTTTGCGCTGGCGCGATCGTGCCGTCTGGCAACTTCTCACCCGGCGGGCTTAAGGTGTCCAAAACGCGTTTTTCAAGCGGTTGCAGGTTTTGCACGCCGCGCATGTCGTCGGCTTTCTGTAGCAGATAATCGACGGTGTTTTTTACCTCCACGTCGGCACCTTTCGGGATCTTCTCCCCGATCGAGGTGTAAACCTTGTTCGCCTGATCGGCCAGATCATCGATCGTGGCCTGTGCCGTGTTTTTGAACTCCTCGGACAACGCCACTTTGTTTTTGGTTCCGCCCGAAATGCTGATCAACTCATCGGCCTTGTCGGCCAGTGTGCCGATTGCTTTCGCGTTCTGGGCGCTCAGTTCGGAACCAGTGACGGATTGCAGCGCCCCCAGCACTTCACGGGTTTGGCGGTTCTGCGTGTAGCTGCTCGGCGTCAATTGATCTTCCATGCCCAGGCGGCGGGCAGCGGCTAAAACCTTCTGATCGGCGTCGATATCGTCAGCGATCGCGGCTTGTGAACGCGAACCGGTGGCGGTGCCGCCTTGCAGATCGGTGGGTAACGTCACGTCGTCGCCCTTGCCTGCCTTGCCTGCCTGCTCTGCGATCTTCTCCTCTGCGCTACCGGTTTTCTCGCCAAAGCCCAGCGCCGATTTGCTGCCTTTCCAGACCGGTGCCAGCACTTTGCCCAGCGCTTTAAACGCGGTGTCACCTGCCAGCCCAATCCCTTCGTTTTTCGCAAACTGGGTTAACGCGTCGTCAGTTTTGGCCGCTTCGGCTGCACTGCCCACGGCGTTGCGTAACAGGCTGTTAACGACAAAACGAGCGGCCCCGGGCACTTTCTCCAGCGCCTTGATCTCGCCCGGGCCGACAAAGTACGGCAGAACCTGCGCGGCTACCTCCTCGCCCACGCCCTGGGTGTGCAAACTGCCAGGCTGTGCGCCGATCAGGTTTTCCAGATTGCTGATCGCCTTGTCCTGATTCTTATCAATGCGCGGCAGAACGGTGCGCGGCACGCCCTGCGGCAATGCGCTGTTGGTCTGCGCCTCGGCCTGATCCGCTGCCCAATTCCAGATCGGGCGGGCAACGTCCACGCCTGCGTTGATAATGGCGCGGCCAGCTTTCGCGGCACCTTCACCGGCGGCGTTAAAGGTACCTGCGATCGTGTCGCCAATGCCCTGCGCGCTTACGCCGTCATACATGCCACCGCGCTGGGGCGCTTGCGCGGCCTCCTGCGGCACTGCGGGCTGCTGGGTTGGTGGTTGGGCTGCCTGCGGCGCTGCGGGCTGCTGCTGTGCTGCTGGCTTCGTCTGCGTGGCGGTGAAGTAACCCGGCATAACTGCGGCCCACGCTGCTGCCTGATCGCCACCGGCTGGCCCACCACTCGCCTGGCTAGCTTCGTCAACGGTAGGTTGTGGCGCTGCTGCTGGCTGCTGGGGGGAAGTCTGCGGGGCATCACCCTGCGCAAAATCACCAAACATATTTCCAGCCGAAACCCGCGCGGCCTGCGCACGCTGCTGGGGTTCACCGGCTTGCCCGCCACCCGACCATTGGTTAAAACGATCGTCAACATACTGCTGGCCCTCTGGGCCTGGCGTGTAGTTACCCTGCAAAGCGGCGTCAGTGTTCCCCGGGCCGTCGTGGTAAGCCTGCAACGCGGTGCCCCAATCGCCATAACGATCGTACATCTGTCGCAGGTAGCGCGCGCTGGCGTCGGCCTGTATGGCAGGATCCTGCGCAAGTTTCGCCGGGTCGTAACCCATCCCGCGCGCAGTGTCTGGCATCACCTGGCCCAAACCCAGCGCGCCTTTGCTGGATACTGCCCCAGGGTTGCCGCTGGATTCTTTACTCATAAGCTGGGTCATAAGCCCGGCGGGGATCCCGTGGGTTGCCCCCGCCCCTTCCATAAGATCGCCATAAACCGACGGATCGGCGGCGTTCCCCCCAGAAGTGGGGGCGGTTGCTTGCCCCTCGTTCTGGTTTGCGAATTGCGCAAACATATTAGTCATTACTGAAAATCCCCTGCTTGTGGTGGTTGCACGCCTGGGAACGCTTCGGCCCAGTCGGTTGCGGCTTTCTGGGCTTCCTTCCCGCCCTTACCTGCGGCCTGAATATACAGTTTCGCGGCGCGCTCGTCGATCCCACGCTGCAACGCCCAGTTACTGGCCTTGTAGTCGGTGACGCGGCGCAACGCCGCCGGGCTGGTTAAGCTCTGCTGGGATTTATTCAGCGTGCCCAGATAGCGGTTTAACGCTTTCGTAGCCTGCGCGGCGTTGGTGTCAGGCGTGATCGACAATAACGCGGCCTGCGCTGCTGCGGCGTCGGCGTCGGAAACCGCACCCATACCCTTAAGCGCCTGCACGCCAGTTTGTCTGGCGTTCGCCTGCAACGCCTGAATATCTGCCCACGTCGCTGCCGTCTCGGTGCCTGGCACTTTACGCAGCCCCGCAGCCGTGATCCCGAAAGCACCAGTTAACCGCTTATATTGCGGGCTGCTGGTGTCGATATGGCCGTCTGCGGTTAGTGGCCCCACCAGATCCGTGGCGGCTTGCAAGCTGTTGGCCGTGGTGTTCACCTTGTTGCTGTAGTCGCTCAGTAACCCGGTTTGATCCTCGTACTGCTTTCGGCGTGCCTCCTGCATGTTCTGGCCGATCTGCTGGCGCTTAACCTGGTTTGTTTCGCGCGTGATCTGCTGCCCCTGCCGCGTAATATCCTGCCCCTCTCTTTGCACCGTGCGGTTGGCGTTCTGGCTGGCAAAGTCCAGATCTTGACCACGGGCGCGCACGTCGTTGCCGTAGCGTTGTTCCTGTAATTCCTGCTGTTTTTGAAACGGCACGGTAGCCAGCCCGGCAGCGTTCACGATCCCGGCAAACTGCTGCGGGTTCTGCTTCCACGTCTGGAAAAGCTCTTGCGGCGTGCTGCCCATCCCCGTGATCAAATCCCGGTGTTTGCTGATCGCTGCGGCCATAGCCTGATCAGTGCCCACCTGGCTGGCAAGGTTGAGATCACCCACCGCCTGGTTTAGCTGCGTGGCGTGGGCCTCAGACTGCACGCCCAGCGCCTTGCCGATGTTTTCAGCCTGCCCCGGGTATTTCAGCGCCAGCGCCTGCAATTTCGAGGGATCGCCACCAGCCGACGCCAGATCAGCGCCAAACTGTTTTTGCGTTTCTGCGGCCTGCTGGGCCTGCTGTAGCTGAAATTGGCCCATCTGGTACTGCTGGGCGTTCGCCATATTGCGGGCAACGCTATCTGCACCCTGCTGTGCGATAGCAAGGTTCTGCCCAAAACTGCCGATATTAAGATCGGTTGCCTGCCCGATTTCTGCCATAATTAAATACCCCCAAACATGCCGCCAAACATCGACGTGAAGCTATTGGCATCACTTGCCGCGCCCTGGTTAATGCTGCTGTTTGCATTGGCAGCAACCTGCCACGGCAACGCAGCTCGGGCGGCGTTAATGTTCCCTTTTTGGCCCTGCAACGCCGCTAGGCTGTTTGTGGTTTGCGCAGCCGCTGCACTTTGCGCGCCAGCGCCAGACAAACCAACGTTAGCCAAACCCATTAACTGGTTGTACATGTCTTGCTGTTGCGCTGTCATCTGGCTTAAGTAGTTCTGCCCCAACGTTGGCGCGATAGCCGCCAGTGCGTTGTTGGTGGAGGAACTACCCAGACCGCCAGTGGCCGCAGAGGCGGCAAGCTGCTGGCGTCTTGCCTCATCTGACTGCATGGTAAATTCATCGCCGCCATAATAACTTTTAAGCAACGCCTCTCTGTCGATTGGCTGCCCGGCAATATCAGTCAAGCCACCCAGCGCACCAGTACCGGCTTTCACAAATGGATCAAGCAACTGGCGCTGCTGCTCCGCAAGCTCTCGGTACATATCCATTTGTTTGTCGGTTGATTTAGCCTGCTGTTTTGCTGCCTTGTTGGCACCGATCCCGCCGATCACACCAGATACAGCACCGCCGATCCCACTAATTGCGCCACCCATAAGCTGGCCTCCTCAAGAAAATAACCTCTACCACCTCGCCGGTAATCAATTCTACACGCTCCGGGGGATATTCCACAAAACCGACTTTCTTCACGACGTTGCGGGCGTGCCGGTGGGTGCCCAAAACAGGCACCCGGATCGCATAATGCCCCCAGTGGTCAAGAAACGCCATGCACGCGGCCCGGCTTTTCCTGCGCGCTTCTGGCAGCATAGCCATATGCCCATCAATACCGCCCTCGTTGTTGTCCATAATAGCGAACACGCAGCAACGATCCCACAGGAAATACTTTGCGACGGCTTCGGCGGGCCACTCTGGCAAACCCCAGGAGTGCAAAAGACGGATGCCTGTTTCTGGGTGGATTTCTTCCATCATAAAATCACCTATTGAGTGGCAATGATCTTTATCCTGCTGGCGGTAAATGTACCGCCAACCGCCTGAACGGTGCACGTGATCCCGGGGCTTGTTATGTCGTCCCCTTCCTCCACCGAAAAGAATGTATTCAGGTTCATTGAGTCAGCCGCAAGCGCCGTATTCCTGTTAATGTAAATCGTATCAGGAACGGCAGTACCGAAAACGAAAGCAAGTGATCTGCTCAATACTGCGCCGTCAAATACACCCTCAATCGTAAATTTGAGTTTTAGATCAAGATTTTTATTCAGCGCAACTAATCGACCTGCCGCTAATTGGAAAAATGGGAGTGGGTTCCCACTGGTTGGAGTCAATGAATTTAGAAGGGTGAAAAAGTTTGTCGGAGTTGTCGGTATAACTAAAGACAAGCCAGAATAGACAACCTCTGATTTCTGACGGGTGGTGTATATTCTCCATGCCTCAAGAGTGCCAATTCTGGTCGTGTTGCTGTTAACGTCAGTTCTGAGTGTCGCTAACTGTGATGCGTGATCGTTTAAAACAATATCCTGAGCATCATTTCTCACAGCCTGGGCCTGCGCTATTGTTAGCGCCGTATTTGCCGTAGACAGGGCATTATTTGCCGTGTTGTTTGAATCACCTGATTGATCGGTGAGTCTGATAATGGCGTCAACAAACTCCCGGCTACTGCCGGGAGGGAATGACTGCGGCCTTAATTGTATTTGCTTTACTGCCACTGGAAGATCCTCCGGTCATGAAACTCTAATCCTTGCCCTGGCTATAGTAGCTGGGCTTGCGCCTACGCCTCTAATTTTGAAAGCAATAGACGTTCTTACCCGGCCTATTTTACGTAACAATACTCTCTGTAACCATTTCTGCGGTGAACTGTAATCGATCAGCCGTTCCATTCCCCAATTCATCCCATCTTCTGAGCAACTAACCCATAATCTGGAAACCACTGAGTCGCTACCAGAATTAGAATCCATCTCAAGATCGTTGATCATTGCGTTTTCAGTAGGCACGGATGATGTAAATAAAATAAACTCCTGGTCTTCGCCATACTGCGCCATGCTTGACTCGTCAAGTTCCCCCCAGACGCCAGCGATCCTGTCACCGCACGTAATGGAGTTTCCTTCATTGACAAAATCTATCGACCTGTGCGGCCCGTCCCCGGTAATTCCTGTCTTGATTATTGACCAGCAAGGAACGCCCATTGCTGATGATGCGTTACTTTCGAAAACTAGCGTATGACCAGGCAAGTGAACGATTAGGAGGTTAAAAGATCTGAACGTAAGAGACTCACACCGGGAGTTAATCAGCGCACTGACAGGATAACTCGCCAATATTTTTTTTACCTGATTACTGGCAATGTCCTGCCATGCTCCGCTACCGACACCCATCACACCTATAGTCACGATTCCGCATGATGGTGACGTGATAAAAGCGAAACCATTTGAGTATTCACAAACACAATCCCGACCAACTATCCCGACGTTGGCGGTGTAACTCGATTGCAGGGCATAGATCTGATCACTACTACCTGTAAGGCTGAATGATTCTATCGTGGAGTCGCCAAAAGCCAATACATAATCGTGGGCCACTTTCATGGCTTTAATCCCGTCAGGCATTGATTCAGCGCGATAGGCCGGGGCTATTTTGTCAGGGTGGCTTTCGTCTTCCAGATCACTGCACCAGAATGTATCCGTCCCCACTGTGCTAAATACATATCGGCCACGGTGCCAGACTACATCACCAATCTGCCCCCAGTCATATTGAGGGTTAGGTGTTGGTCCTCCGCCAGTGGGCCAGTTAGAAAAGAGTTTTTCTTCTCCGTTGTAGTAATACTGCGTCATGGCACCAGACGAAACCACCGCCACGCTATTTCTGCTGTGGCTCATGCTTACACGATCACTGCCAGACACTACGCCCTGCGTCGCTCCGTTCAGATAAAGATTGTTACCCATTACCCGGTAAGGCAGTTGCTTTACGGTGTTCCAGTTAACGCCACGCGATGCACCTGAAACATCAGCTTTTTTTTTAGTGCCAGGGAACATCCTCATATACCCGTCAGCACCTTTAACCGGGCGCATAACCGGGATCATGTTTACTGGCATGTTTGTGGAGTAATCACCGTCAACCGGGTCTCTTCCATCACCAAAAAGTAACGGTATTTGCATAACTTGGCCGCGCATAAATTGCCCTCTAATTGATTGACGGTGATTATACATTCAGGCGGTAAAGCACTCTATGCTCCACCACCTTCCTCAGTGGTTTTCTGATGGTAAAAACGGTTCCACTCTGCTGATTTGTTGTTGCCGGCACCAGTCGGCATATCGTTTCTTCTCTGCAAATACTTTGGCTCGTAAAATGCAGAACGTAACTGAATCATTGCGCTGTGGGCTTGGTTTGCCAGTTCATCGGGGATATCACGTTCGTTATCGATCAATATTTGACGTGAAAGTTGCAACGCAACCGAAAGCTTATAGTCGATTGTCAAGCCCGAATCATCATCTGGTAGCGGCTTACCATCTTCTGAGAAGTTGTAACCGATATCGAAACCAGTTGATCGCCATTGTGCGATCATCGACTCCAGATCCTCCAGGCCGTCCATAATGCTATCTGGGTCGGGCTGTTGCAGAGTGGCAGCGGAAGCGATCCCGGCTTTCCTGAGCGCCATGAAAAGAATATCGCCTTTGGTGACGTTAGCCATCTCACACCGCCTTTTTATCAGCTTTTTTTGCTTTTGCTTTTTCTTCTGCTGCTGCGGCTTCTGCTGCTGCGGCTTCTGCTGCATGATCAAAGCCAGGAATGCAGGTTAAAAAGCCCAGGCCCGCCGGTTTCTCGCACTTCTCTTTTTCATCTTCGGGAAGTGCCACAAATTTGGCCTTTTCCGGGTGATCCTCCCAGACGTCGCCGCGAATTAAATCTTTCGCCTTGTCGGCTGTGGTTACAACGGTGTCGAACAAGTCAGAACCGCAACGGATCGCCTTGCCGATTTTGTACAGTGTTACAAAGATTTTGCCCAGATCCATAATCTCGCCCTCATGTTAGAAAAAAGGGGGCCGCAGCCCCCGTTAACTATATCACCACATTACTGGCCTGGGATAATGATCCCGGTGTATTCCGGTACAAGCACGTTGGTGCCGTACAGGGTGGTGAAACGAGCGGTCATTTTCGCGGTCAGGATATCGAATTGATAAGCCATGATCAGCGTCGCGCCCTGTTTGGTGGTTGCGGTCATTACCTGCGCACCCTGGCCCTGCGGGAATGCCAGTTTACCCAGCATAAGCTCTACGGAACCGTCAGCCCACAAGGCGTTAACCTGGGACGGGTTGGCGTTCAGGATGGTGATCGCCGCGTTGGTGGTCGGGTTCGCCGTTACGTTCGCGTAAGGCTGGCTCGCCGCGTCGGCGTTGTTCACCGGCAGGATCTTAGGACTGATCACCGCAGTGGTGCCAGTTGGCACGGCCAGAACGCGGAACACCTGCGGCTTGCCGGTGTCGGTTTTGGTGATCTGGTGAACGCTGTTTACACCGGCAATGGTGAACGCGTCACCGACTTGCAGACCGGCAGCGGAAACCGTGATCGTGCCCTGGCGGTTGTCAGACGGCACGCCGTTGGCGTCCTGAATGTCGATCTTGTGCGCTGGCACGCCGTTAAGCGTGATCGCGGTTGCGGTGCCGTTCGGCACAACGCCCGCCACGTCCACTTCCCACGATTTAAAGCCCGCAACGTCCGGGATCTGCGCCGCTTCATAAGCTGAAATGGTCGCGCCCTGGTAGGTCTGGCGGTGGCCCAGTTCCTGCGCCAGATCCTTATAAGAATCCGCGTTCCAGAACGCTTGACGGCCCAGGCCAGCAGGCACGCCGGTGTTGGTCATCATTGCTTTGATGCCCGCTGCGGCGTTCCACAAGTCGCGGCCCATAGTGCCCGCACCGGCAGACGCTGCGCCGATCGTTACCACGTTGGTGGCGCGTAACGCTACCTCAGAGGAAAGATCCTGATCGATCTTCGCGGCCAGACGCTGGCCCGCTGCGCGGCCCGCTTCGGTTTTGTGTTCTTCGTCGCGCATTTCTTTGGCGTCCAGAACATAAACGATGTTCTGCGGCGCTTTGAACACGCTAGGCACCTGGCGTTGCAGCAGGTCGGTGGCGTCAGACTGTTGCAGGCTCAGACCTTCGACGATCTTCATATGGTAGTGCTGTGGACGGTAGACCACATCACCCGCGCGCTGCATTTCGGTGTCACCAGGACGGAAAATTTTTGCGCGTTTGGAAAGTACGCAAGAGGCTTCAAAGCCGTTCACGTAGTTTTCGAAAAGGATTTCTAGATCCTTCGTAAATTGGTTAGCCATTACTGCCCCCGATTATGGTTAATTACTGTTTGCGTTCTCGTTCAGCGCGCTGGTTTTTAAGCTGAATTACTCGGGTGTAGTCGCCACCCTGGCGGGCTTTCTCGATCTCGCGATCCAGATCAGCCAACTGCGCCCCGCCTTGTGCTTTCACGTCTGGAACATCGCCCAGATCTGCGGAAGGTTTACGCGGTGCCAGTTTTGCTTTGGCGTCGATTTCACCAATTAGACGGCCTAACGCAACGGGATCCTTTGCGGCCATCACTTGATCGCGTAACTGCTTATTACGGCCCAGCGCCAACACCAGCATGGTGGGGTTTTGGGAGTGAAGCAAAAGTGTGGCTTGTAACATCTGCGGCAGCGTTTCTAACACAACCTTTTCGGCTTTGTCGAAAGTCGGCACGCGTTTAACAAGCTCGGCTTTTTGCTCGTAATACGCTTTTTGCTTCCCGATCAGCGTCTGCTGTAACTCCTGCGCCTGCGTGGCCTGCTTAGTCACTGCGGCTTCGTGTTCGCCCTTGCGGGTGTTCCACGATTTCCAGGCCTCGGTATACTTGGCCGGGTCAAAGTCGATCCCCTCGTCTTGCAACTGCGGCTCTGGTTCGGTGAACTCACCGGAAACGAGCGGCGCAGGTGCGGCGGCTGGGGCCGCTTGCTGCAATTCCTTAAGCTGGCGCTTGTAGTCGCGCATTTTGTTGCGCATCTGCTTGATCGCTGGCGTGTCGTCGTCGCGATCCTGGTCGTCGTCGTCGGAAGGCGAATCCGCTAACACTTCCTCACCGAACACAAGATCAACCGGCAGATCGTCGGTGTTCTCGTTACCTTCGCCACCCTGCTGGCCGTTGTTCTGGCTTTCGCCAGCCAGCGCCAGGTAAGTGGCATCGTCTGGAACGCCGCCCATCTGGGAGGATCCCGCGTTCTGATCGTTAGTGTTTACTGCCTGATTTTCGGTGACGTCCATACTATAAACCCCTTATTTACGCGTTGTTTATGCCCAACGGAGGCATGGCAGGGGCAATAATAGCCACTGGCTGGCAGGGTGCGCAATTGGCGGGGGAGTTAACAGGCAAGGATCCGCCCAGTGTGGTGGGTGCTTTTGGGGGTGTGGTTGGTGGTTAAAAACGGCGGTTATGGTTGGATAGATAATATAAACCCCCTAAAGGGGGTTTTATATATATCCTATCCTCTAACCTCTTAACGGGTCGTTGTCTATAGCGATCCCGTGCTGCCTGGCTACCATCGCCACCAGCCCCGGGTAAGCCTGATCGATATGCTTTGCAAGATCCGCTAATGCGTCCTGATACCGGCAAAGCTCGCGCGCTACAAAGTACGTTTCACGGTGCGGCGGGCACTCGTCCGGGATCACAAAGTACGTCGCCACCTGCTGGATCATGTCCCCTTCGCAATAGGACTCGATCACGCGGTACTGTGGCAGGCTCTGCGGCTCAAAGTCGGCGGGGTTCACTTTGGTAACGTCCACCGGCTCGCTCATTACGGGCACCGGAAAGGCAACAAATCCGTGGCAATCGTGAACCGCTACCGGAAAGGCGAAATTCTGGCGCGCCAGCGGCCCGCCAATGCACTTATAAACGTGTCGGTGCTTCATGGTATTACCTCGAAAGAAAAGCCCGCATAGGCGGGCTGTGGTGGCTTAAAATGGAAAGTCGCCGTCTTGCGCGTCGCCCACGGTCTTGGCGTTGTTCGCCGCCTCGTCGCTCTCGCCTACGATCTCACCCTCGCAGGGTGCTGGGTTGGTCGGCGCTGCCAGCAATAACAGCTTGTCGATCTGGCCTCGCAGGTCTTTGGCTTTGGCCTCGGCTGCTGCGTAGACCTTGCTGATCTGCTCGCGCAGGGCGTCCACTTCTTCCGCTGCGGCCTGCGCCGTCAGTTCGGCCATTTGCGCCGGGTCGAACTTATGCGACACGGTGGCTTCACCGCAGAACACAAATGATCCGTACCAAAGTTTATAATCCGCGTCGTTCGGGCTGGTGATCGAGGACGGCAGTTTGTTGGCGGCGAAAAAGTAGAATTGCCCGGCGCGTCCTGCGCCCATGCTTTCGCTGTGGGTGCCGCTGGCAATGCAAAAATAAACTTTCAGTGCTTCGGTTGCGGTGTTGGTGGTGGTGTCGATCGTGCTCATTTGGTCTATCTCCAGCAAAAAGGGGGTAAAACGGGTCACCAGCGTGGCCCAAAGTGATTAACGCAGCAGTGAGGCCAGCAGTTCGCCCAGATCGGTAGGCTTGCCCGGGTGGTTCGGTTTGACTTCACGGAAACCGGCGATCTCGGCCTCTGCGGCTTCCTCGTCGAACTCTGCGATCATGGCAACGATCACCTCGTCACCCAGACCCTGCACGCGCTGCCAGTTGTAATTCTCATAGTTCGCGGTGTCGTCCAGATCCATGCCCTCGCGCGCTGCTGCCACATAAAGGCGCTGGCGGGCCGGGTTGAAATTGCCGCCGATAGCGTAACCAGACTTGATCCCGTCCTCGTCTGGCTCCGCGTTGCCCAGGTTGTTGGTGTCGATCACCTGGAATTGAACGCCCGGGCCAACTTTCGGGTGGACGCCACGGGAAACGATCAGCGTGGCACCGTCAAAGGTGAAGATCTTCACGTCTTTGGCTTCGTGGGTCAAAACTGCTTTGGTTTGTTCGGTCATTTTGATGATCCTTGTGTCAATTTGGGGGTTTGTTGTCGCTGTCGTTAACCAGCCAGATAATAATAAGCCCCAGTTAAGGGGCTTTGCAAGATTAATTTGCGTATTTAGTTAACTTTCTTGTGCGGCCTGCGCAATACGCTGCGCCATGTCGTTGCTGTATGCCTGCAAATCGCCAGGATCCTGCGGCTGCTGCGGGGCATTTTGCGACGGTGCCGGCGGCTGGCCTTGTGGGCCACCCTGGGCGCTCTGGTCTACGGCTGCGGCGTTGGCGTTCACGGTGCCGGTGGCCTGTTGGGCCGCGTCTGCCGCGTTCGCCTGCTGCTGGCTGTTGACCATGTTCAGCAGATCGAGGATCTGCTCGTGGTTCATGCTGTCCACTTTCGCCAGTGTCTCGATCACCTGCGCCTGGGTTAGTTTCCCGTTCTGATAGGCCGAATAGGTATCTAACCAAAGTTTCATACGCTTGGTTTCCTGATCGATCCGCTTGTTCTCCTCGCCCGCGATCGCCGCCTGGCCTTTCATCTGCTCCGCTTTCGCCAGTTCCATCGCTGGATCCTGCTGCTGCGCTGCCGCCTGCTCTGCCTGCTCTTTCGCGCGCTCCTCCTCCTGGGTGCGTGGTTTCAATACGCCCATTTGGATCAGCTTGTTGCGGTTCCACTCTTTCACATCTTCCAGCCCTTCCCCGTCGGTGTTCTCCAGGATCAGGCCCAGAATGATCTGGTAAGTGTCGCTGGCCGGGTCAGTGGTCTGCAACAAGGCGGTAAGGTTCCTTACAACCTGCTGGCGTCGCGTCTGGGAGGACTCGCCCACGTCGGCCACAACCTCATATTTGCCGCGTTTCAGGTCATTAAGCCCCACCACTTCGCCGGTGTCCTTGTTCACCACGCTGGCGCTCATAAGGCCCATTGAGTCGTTGCCCTGCTCGTCCACCAGCCTAACAGGCGTTTCCGTGCCGTACACCTCGCGGGCCATTGAAAGCCAGATCCGCCCAGCGTGGCGCAGGCTTTTGGCTAGGTTGTCCATATACAGCGCGCTGGTGCCGTCGATCCTGCTGAAAATGGCCTCCACGGTTTCAGTAGCCAGGTTGCTGGGCAAGCTCTCCATATTGCTGGCCCCGGTGATCTGCTGGATAGCCTGCCCGGTGTAGTCCAGCAGGCCAGCCGCGCCAGCACTTAACGGGGTGGGCTGCGTGTAGCCGCTCACCTGCGCCGGTGCGATCACGTTGCCTTTGGCGTCGCGCATGGACTGCATAGGCAGGTAAGCCGGGCGGTTTTTGTTGCGGAACTCCCACGCCTGCGCCAGCTTGCCGGGCAAAAACTCCACGTCAATGATCGGGATATTATCGCCACCGGCCTGCGTGGCGTTGTCGGCCAGCATACTGATCAGCAGGTTTTCAAGGCGCTGGGCGTCCATTGCCTGGGTAGCGTGGCCGGTAACGCGCTCTTGCCCGTCGATAAACGTGCGGCGGCAGTAGAACGGCACAACCGGGATCCACTCGCCTGCGATGCGCTCCGGTTCGGTGATCCACTCGCCGCCACTCATGACGCCGCAGTAAACTTTACGGCGTTTGATCTTGCGGCTCTTGCCCTTTTCGAAACCATCACGGGCCAGTTGGTCGGCTACGTCCTCGATCTCCTCCTCGTCGTAGATCTCCTGCTCCTGCGTCACCGGGTTGGTGTACGCGGTTACGGTCACGTCCTCGATCTTGACCTCGTAGTAACGCGCCAGATAAACGCAATCATCCGTTACCCAATCAAACATTTTGCCGCTGTCGATCGTCTGGATGCTGGACGGGTTCAGGTTGTTGGGGTATTTGCGTTCGTACTTGTCGCGGGTCATGCTGAATACTTCGGCGCACCAGTTGGCGTCTGCGCGATCGTACATCTTCGCATCTGGATCGAAAAACACCGACGTGATCGGGTCATAGATCGGGTGAAAGCGGATCTGTCGGCTTTCGTTCTCCGGGTCGCACTCGTCGTACAGGTCAGCAGACAAGCGGAACGCCCCGAAACCACCGGCGATCCCGTCGTCGTAGCAGTTATCGATCGCCTCGCCGCCGTTGGACTCCTGGAAGTCGGCGCGAAACTTGCCGTTTAACTTCTCGGCCAGGCCGTCGCTGGCTGCGGTGTCTTTTGGCCGAAACGTCACGTTTACGCGGTTCATGCGGTAATCGGTGATGATTCGATCGATCTCGCGCCCGATCTTGTTCAGCTCAAAGCGCGGGTATTTCTCAAAGCGATCGCTTGAGAAGTCAAAGCCCGCGTTTGTGCTGCCCTCCCACTGCGCCCCGGGGATTCGCACAAAGCGGATCGTTTCCAGTAGCTTTTTGCGCATAGGCTCGGCGGTGTCGATCGCGTCGCCTACATCGCAAACGGCACGCTTGTGCCATTTTTTCAAGTCGTTTTTCTCTTTGCGGCTGCGTGCCATAGTGCTGCCCCTCATTGGCTGGTTAACGGGTGCCAGTGTATCAGTAATTGCTACCCGGTAAAGAATCGCTGTAATCGCGCGGCGTCCAATCAGGCTCTGGCGGCTGCTCCAGCATTAACAGGCAGTCGAAAAGCCCCGGGGAGGGGATTTTTAACTTCTGTTTCATCTGGGGCTTTGGCATCACCTGGAATTTGCCCGCGTTGTTATATACCCGGGGAACGCGGCAGACCTCGGAACGCATACGGGTGATCACGTCCTGCGGGATCGCCTCGCTGTCGATGCTTAACAGTTCGTCCGGGTGATACGGGTTTTCCCCGCCAGCCTCCACCGCCCTGCGTGCAAGGAACGTTTTTTCAAGCCTGCGGCGCAGATAGTAGGCATCCTGCGCGCGGCGGTTGAAAAACAGATCTTTGGCCGTTTTTACGTTGTCGCCGGTGGTTTCCTTCCCCTTGTTTAACCAGTTATCCATTTCAACCGGCTGATCCGGGTTGGCTACGCCCTCGCCGCCGTTGTACGCGGCCACGGTCTTGCCCTTCATGCCCTCGGTAAGCTGGCGGCGCAGGCCAGCGCCCAGCCCCGACACATCCCACGCGAACAACTCCACGCCGTTGGCGTGAACCTCTGCGATCGCCTTGTCGCCCGCGTCGTTGGCGTCGCCCTCATACCAGCTTAAGGCGTTGACCACGATCGGGCCGTGGCGCTCAATGTATGCCTTGTTATCGTTGCCCACGTCTGCGGGGTCGAGCGCGCCAGAACGTGCGCCGGTGCCCTCAAAGCCAATGACGTGGTGGGCGTCGATCGCCGCGTCGAACCATGCGGCAGGGATGATCGCATCTTCCACGGTGTCGTTGTAAGCGCCCTCCCACACATGATCATACATGGCCGCAGATAGATAACCCTTATCAAAATTCCTTTCATCCTCCAGCGGCTTGGGGAAAAACGGGTTATCGGCATGGTTCAGCATTACGATCAGGTGTAAATCATCCTCGTAAATGCCATCGATCATCTTGTTCAGGTAAGGCGTGATAAAGCGCACGGAAAAGGGATCCGCGCTGCTGCCTGGGTTGGCCGTGAAGAACATCACGCCCCCATCTTTTCGCATGGTCGGCGTAAGGTTCTTTAAGCTCTTTTCGCTGATCGTCTGGGCCTCGTCGGTGGCGAACACGTCAAAGCCTGCCCAGCCCTTGATCGATTCAGGGTTACGCGCCAGCCCTTTGAAGCGGGCCAGCCCGCCGCTGTTGTGCCCGATCTCTTTCTTGCCGATACGGAAACCCTTAAGGCCCAGGCGTTCCACCTCGTCGGCAATCAGCGGGTGGGTGGAGTCCTCGATCGAGTTTTGGAACTCGCGGAAGAAACCGCACTTTGCGGATCGCTCCATTTTGTCGGCGCAAATGTCCACCACCGTGTTGGACTTGCCCGAACCACGGCCACCGATCACGATGATGAAACGTTTACGTGACTTGATCACGCGCTCCAGCTTAATGGGGGCCGTGATCGTGTATGGCTCGTCGGTTTCCTCCCAACCGTCTGGCGTCAACTTGATGGACTTAACGAACACCGGCAAGGTGCGGTAAATGCCGTTCGGATCTGGCTCGGTGCCCGGCTTAAACAGGCCGAACACCTCAGACGTAAAGCCCTCACTGGCACCGATCTGCATAAACTCGATATTGTCCAGCCTGCCCCACTTCGCTGCGCTGATCGCCATGCTGCCTTACTCCTCGCTGTTGCCAATCTTCTGCTGGGCGGCTTCCAGTGCGGCTAATCGCTGCTCGAACTCGGTGATCTCTTTCAGTTTGCCGCCGCTCAGGATCATATCACTAACGATCTTCGCGCTGTCCGGGCTGATCGAACCGTCGGCAACGGCTGCTAACACCTTATCAAGCCGCTGGTTTGGCGTGTCCTTGTCGTCAAAGTTAAACGTGACGGCAGGGGCCACCGAACGATCGCGGGGGAAAAGCGTTGTTAACATGGTGATCAAGATGCCGGTTTCCTTCGGCGCGTTCTGCGCGATCTGCTCCATGAGTAGATCCACCGTCCACGGCACAAGGATATGCTTTCGCGGGAAGTCGTCAGGGCACGACGGATCGGGCACCTTCACGCGGATCCGCTCCATTGCCTCGATCAGCCTGGTGGCGTTGTCCTTCGCCTTGCCGCGTGGCTTGCGGTTGGTCGGTTGGTTGTCACTGCTAAACTTGCCCATAAAAAAATCCCCGTCTGGTTATTCCATCAGGGGATTTTATGGGGTTGGCACCGTGCTGGCAAGGTTAGGCGGTGATCAGCCCTGCCTTGCGCTGGCGCTCAAAGTCATTGACAAGGATCCGGGCCAGCTTGCGGGCCTGCTTCCTGTCGTGGCCTTTGTCGCGGAAGTGCTCGCGGGCCTTGTCCAGCATTCTGCGGCGTTCGGTGTGTGGTCATGCTTAGTTGTCCTCGCTCGGGCGGGTTACGGCACGGCACGCGGCCATGCAAGCGGTTTGCATGTCGGTGCGCGCGATGGATAGCCAGCGGCGATCCGCTTCTGGCAGGTGGGTGGCTACGGCTTCCAGTTCAGCCAGAAACGCGCGGCTGGCCTGCTTAAGCTGATTCATCGCCAGGATCTCGGCGTTGCTCAACTCGCGGTAGCCGATCACGGTCTTGCCGGTCTGCGGTGCTGCCTGCTGCGCTTCATGCGCCAGCTTTTGGCGCATTGCTTCGGGTTGGGTGATCTTGTCGGTCATGATCCGATCCTCTCAGGTGTGGCGGGCATTTCTACCCGCCTGTTGGTTACTCGGCCACTTTCATCGGGTGGCCGTTGTTCTGCATGTAATAAAACGCGGCGCTATACAGATCGCCCAGCGCGCTGGTGCCCAGACGTTCCAGTGGGCCGATCTCTGGCTCAAAGCCGTAATTCATAGCGTGACGGATAAAGCCAACGCGATCGCCGTCCGTGCCAATCATATGGCCGTTAAAGCCGTCTGCCTTGTTCTCGGTCACACTTTCGGATTGATCCGGGTCGGCTGCGTGCTCTGCGTCCACTGCTGGGTTGCGCTGGATCACGCGGTAGCTTTTCACCTGCTCCCAATCGATCACGCTCGCTTCCAGGGTGTTGGTGCTGCCGTGGAACGTCACGATCTCCACGATCGCGCCGTCTGGCAGGTCGTTTGGTGCGTAGCCCCATTCCCAGCGCGTCCAGGCTTTGCCGTTAGGGTCGCAGGCCAGTGCGGCAACCTGCTGCGGCGTGGTGTCCACCTCGGCAGCGCCACCGCCGAACAATGGCAACGGCTTGCTGTCCTTCTCGATCTCCCGCTCGCGTGCGGCTTTGGCGATAGCTGCCAGGGTGTCGGTATCGTGTCGCCACCACTTCGCGCAGCCGTCGAAAGGCTCCATGACGTAGCCACGGCTCAGGGCGTCCAGAATGTCGCCAAAGGCATCACACCGGCGCTCTGCTGCCATTACGTCGCCGTGGTTCTGCTCGGCGGTCTGCTTCCAGTGGTGGCGCTCAATGCTCTGGATCTCCATTTCGGTGACGGCCTGCGTGGTGGTGTCCTTCTCGCGCTGGGCTACACCTTCCAGGAACGTGGCGCGCTTATGCCAGTGGCGTGCGGTGGCGATCCAGAACTCGATCGCGTCCTGATTCTCGGTGATGCGGCGCTTCTCGCGCTCCTCAATGATGTTGCGGTTTCTGGACTCCTCCAGGCGGCGGATCTCGTCGTTGGCTTGCTTGCTCAGTCGTAACATTTGGTTTACTCCGATGATTAAAGCCCCTTGCGGGGCGTTGGGGATTAATGCCAATCGTCGCGCCATTTGGGTGCGTGCTGGCGGGTGCGCTGCTGGTACTCGCCGCGCGTTGTGTCCTCGTCGATCCACCAGTCTGGATCTAATCCATTTTCCTGCTCGTCGTCGTGCTGGTTGTTGTCCATCGTTCTGCCTCATTTGTTGCGGTGAGCGTTAATAATAACACCGGTTAACGCCCTGCGCAAGTGCTTAACGATCAGAACTCTGGCGGCTCGGCCAGCACGGCCACGATCACGTTGCCCGCTTTGGTGGTGCCTGCAATCTCAAAGTAACGCGCCCAGCCGTCGATCGCGTGCTGGACTTTCTGCAATAGCTCGCTGGGTGCCTCCAGTGCGCCTTTGCCGCCGTTGTACCGCTTGCGCTTGATAACGAGGGTATGCGCCCCGGGTTCGCGGGCTGCGGCAATGATCTGGGCGCGCAATGCGCCTTTGGTGTCTCGATCGGTACGTTTAACCATGTTGTGCCCCTGGTAGGTGGTCATAGTTTGCCCCGTGCTTTCTGGATCTCGTCGTACACTCCCCACGGCCAAAGCGCTGCCATGATCGCCAGGCTGCAAAGGATGCCGCCGACAATGATTAGCGCCAGCAGTGGCAGGAGGATCGGCGGTGTTGGCGGTGTCTCCTCGCGCACCATTTCCATGATCTGGGAGGCAAAGCCCCGGATTAACAGCGCGGCCACCAGGGCCACGCCGATAAGGTAGTAATACGCCAATAGCTCGATCATCAGTAGATCCCGTTAGTCAGCAGATACAGCCGCCCGCGTTCCATCAGCTTGATCATGTTGCTGGTGCCGTGTCCACCTGGCACCGGGTAAAGCTCCCCATCTGCGGCGCGCATATACAGCCTGTTACGGTCACGCCAGCCGCGCAGGGTATGCCCGCGCCTGCCATGCTGATCGCGCTTGATGCTGGCAATGCGGCAGAATACTGGGCGATCGTTCGGGTGGGCGTCCTCTGCCTCGTCGATCCAGATATATTGACGCGGGATCATGTTAGCCATTATTCCCCCCAGTGCGGTGGCTCTCGGCTACCTTCTCGGCGGCTTTGACGGCGGCGCGCATCGGTTCGATCACGCGCTTTTCGTAGGTGGTGAAGATAGCCAGCACGACGGCCCCGGCCACACCACCGGCCAGCAGTGCGGCGGCGTAGATCATTTCGATAACGGGCACCCAGCGCCAGACGTTGGCCCCAACCATGACGCACAACGCTGCGCCCAGGATCGCGGCCAGCACGTAAGAAAACAGGCTCATGATTTACGGCCCTGCGCTTTTTTGTTCAGGTCACTAAACATCTGCCAGCCGCAGGCAACGCAGACACCAGACAAGAAACCAAAGATAAACATCAAGATTAAACCGGCCATGTTGTTAACTCCTCTGTTAAGTGGATCTCGATTATGCGCCAGGGTTGCGCTGTTAGTCAACTGGTGATCCATCACATCCCGCCAAAAAAACGGCCAGCCCAAAAACGGCCAGCCGATGCCCTGCTATCGCGCGCAGGCGCTGCAAATCGTCACGCCCGGCGCGGCTCTCAATCGTTCAACCTTCCCGCTTTGTGAAGCGTGTAAGGATTTGCGCCCATCTGGCGACGTGCAACGCCGTGAAGCGTCAACAAGTCGGCTGGATGCAGATCGACAAACTGGATCCCCTGCACCGGATTGAATAGCGACACTCGCCAAAGGCTATCTGGTTCAGTCGTATGCCTTGCAACCACCGTTACCACTTTGCCCACCAGACGGCGATCGATTGCTGATCGTGGATTCCATGCAATGATTGCCCTCATGTATGGCGCAAGGGGTCTAACTTCTGCGTGCTCGTAAGCTATTGATTTCATTATGGATATACCTATCCATTGAGTTATTTCGTAAGTCATTGATATATAAGCAGAACACTCTAAACAGCTATTAGATAATTATAGATAGATATACACCCCCTTTAGGGGGTGTAATCTATATATCTATAACTTAGCTATTAGGTGTTGTTTGGTTGTAGTTATCTGGATCAGAAGTCGATCAGGATTTCGCCGTCGTTGCCAGTTGACTGCTGGGCATGTTCTGGCGCTTTCCAATCCGTCGGCAACGGGTGCATGGTCAACTTGCCTTTGGCGTAGTCCTTCGCCAGCGTCAGATAACTTTTGGTGCCGTCGCTCTGCGCCACGGCCAGCCCCAGCCCGATCAGTGATTCCACCGCCGCGTTGAAGCTGCCAGCGCGCACCCGGTAAAATTCATCGTCGCTATCGATCGCGGTTTTGAGCATGGCGCGCGGGTAGCGGTTGCCCTCAAAGCGCGGATCCTCTTTGTGCGCTCGCATGAATGCCCAAAGTTTCCCGGCGTTGTTCAGCTTGCCACGGCTTACCAGTTCGGCAGGCAGTGACGCATAACGGCCACCCGGCTGCGGTTTCTGATCCTCCTCGTCGCCCTCGTCCTGCTTCGGACTGCCCACGGCGATCGGGTCAAGCTGTAGCGTCGATTTGCTGCCGCCCATATCCCAGCCGTTTGCCGTGGTCTGCGTCGGCTGGATCATGCCCTGTAAGGCGTCCTCCTCGGCTTTGATGAATCGCAGCGGTAACGGGATCTTGTCCAGTTTGAAAACGCGTGGCGGCAACTGCTGGCCGTTCTTCGCCTTGTCGTGGTGGATCGTCACCTGCCCCGGCTTTTTGCCCCGGGTTAACAGCAACTGAAAGCCCACGTTTGCGCGCCAGGCAGAAGCGCCGCGCGTGCCTTTGGTGGTGTCCTTGCCGCTGTGCGCCACGATCAGGACGGTGGCCCCGGATTCGCGCGCCAGCGTTTCGGCGTTCTTAAGCACAACCGCCACCTGGTCGTTGCTGTTTTCGCTGAATGGCTGATCGCCAATGACCGCGCCGCCCATGTTGGTGCTCAGGGTGTCGATAACCACCAGGCCCAGCGGCACGCCCATGTTGCGGATCCACGTGTCGCGCAGCGCCCTGCCCAGAAGGTAACAGGCGTTATTATCCCAAAGCGGGATCGGCTGGTTGTCCACGACGAAATGATCCAGCCCGCTGCCGCGCTGCTCTTTCCACGCCTCGGCGCGCTGGTAAGCCCCTGCGGCATCCTCCACCGCTGCGTAATAAACCCCAGCCTGGCGCACTGCCAGCCCGTTGAACGGCACGCCAGCGGCAACGCACTGGCAAAGGCCCAGCGCAACAAACGTTTTGTAGGTGCCCGACGGCGCGAACATGATCCCGGTGCTCTGGGCAGGGATCAGGGAGTGGATCAGGTGGCTGGCCGGGCGGGCTATCTCCTCGCCTCGCTGCGTCATGCGCTCGGTGAACGCGTCAACCTTCGCGGCCCATTCGTGATCGGTGATTGCCTCGCGCTCGTCGGTTTCGTCCACCGTGACCGTGTGGCCCTTGTCGTCCTGCACGATCTTGCGTTTCGGCTCCTGCGGCGCGTCGAACCAGTGGCCGTCCTCGTCCTGCTCCAGCCCCCTGCTGGTTGCCTCGGCCTCAATCTCGGCCCACTGCTCTGGGGGGATCATCATGTTGGCGTGCCACTCTGGTGCATCGTCCAGCGCTGGGGCGTCGGGGATAGCGTTTAACGCGGCGTGCTGCTCTCGGTCTGCGTCGCTTAACTGCGTGGGGTCTATGCCGTCGGCCTGCGTCTGGCCTGGCTTTGCGCCCGGTTGGAACTCGGGGAAGTCGTTAAAATTCATCTTTCTGC
This sequence comes from Dalechampia spathulata, assembly GCA_948192965.1. Lineage (NCBI taxonomy): Eukaryota > Viridiplantae > Streptophyta > Magnoliopsida > Malpighiales > Euphorbiaceae > Dalechampia > Dalechampia spathulata. The sequence continues at coordinate 16,509 of CANYBF011060070.1, read as the reverse complement.
ACTCGGATAGATAACGGGAATCACTAAGATAAACCATGTATCTATCCAACGGCAAGGAAAGAAAGTTAACTATTTCTGCAAATTATTGTTGTTAACCACTTGCGCAAGTTATCAAGATTAAGTAATATCAAATCTCACCCGGCAACACCGCCGGCACCGACGAAAGGAAAACGAAAATGAAAGCACTTACCACCGCACAAAACGCATCACTGGCCCGCGTCTGCACCGCTCTGCGTATGGCAATCAATAAAGGCCACCTGTCCTTAAAAGGTGCCCGCGTACTGCTGGCAGGTGATGCAAAAAATGCCGCTGGTCAGTTAGGATTAACGCTTACCCGCAGCAATGGAGTAACAACCCACGATCTGGATGATTCCCGCGTAGTGTGGCACCTCACCGACTGCCTGGAAGCGCGCACCGTTTCAGCCGTCACCAACGCCCTGCGCGATCTGCGTGCCGACTGCCACGCGGCAATTGACCGCGAAAAAATGTAAATTATTTACCGGCGGGCCTCGCGCCCGTCGATTAACCCAGCAGGAGGATCGAATATGTTAACGTTTTGTGCTGTTTTGGTTGTCTGGTTCGCGGTTGCTGCCGTGGTTGCTTTGGGTTTTGCACGTATGGCGGGATCCGCCCAGGAAGGTGACGCGTGAACATTCCCCACAAGGTTGTTGCAAAGGCGCAGGAAGTGCGCCAGCGCATGAAAGCGGGCACCATTCACCCGCGTAAGATGCGGGAAAAGGGATTCTACAGCGTGCCAGTGGGCAGGCGTTACCGGCTGCTTTCGCGTGACGGTGGGCAGACTTATGAACTCATGACGCATGAAAAATACAGCCGGATTTGTTCACCCGGCGGGCAGTTAGCCTAACCCCTCGATCGAGCGCCCATTGTGGCGCTTTTTTTGTATCTGCGTTAAGGTTCCCCCGTTTTCAATCTCACACTTTCGGGGGCTGTCATGTCAGAACCAATCACGCTTTACCAAATGTTTCACCTTTACCGCCATGAACTTGGGTTCAGTTTCATTGCGGCTTTGGTGGCTGTTTTTCGTCACTGGCAAATGAAACACCCCTTTAGGGATATTGTCACCAGCGGGTTTCTCTGCGCCGCTTTCGCCTTTGGGATCTCCACCGTTCTGGACTACTTCGGGATCGAGGGGCAGAAGTGGGGCTATCTCGCCAGCGTCTTTTTGGGTTACGTCGGTGTGGAAACCGCGCTTGATGCGATTAGCGAAAAGCTGCCGTTTCTGGGCCGCGTAAAACGCGCTTCACCAACTGAGGATCAGAACGATGCCAAACCAAACGCTTAAGGTGTCCAGTGACGGGCTAACCGTTACCAAATGGGCAGAAGGGATCAAACTCAAAGCCTATCCGGATCCGGGCAGCAAAAACGGCTACCCGTGGACGATCGGCAGGGGCCACACGAAAGGCGTTAAGCCCGGCGACACCTGCACCGCCTCGCAGGCAGACGCCTGGTTAGTCGAGGATATGGAGGACGCCGCCCAGATCGTGCGCCGCCTTGTCAGCGTGCAATTGACGCAAGGCCAGTTTGATGCCCTTTGCGATTTCGTGTTTAACATTGGTGAACCGCAGTTCAAAGCGTCCACCCTCCTGCGTATGGTCAACCGGGGCCAGTTCGCGCAGGCTGCGCAGCAGTTCGAACGATGGAAGTTTAACGACGGCAAGCCCATGCTGGGGCTGTTGCGTCGGCGCGTTGCGTGTAAGGCGCTCTGGCAAGGCCGTAGCGGCGTTGATGCGGTTAAGCTAGGGGAACGTATTACCGACGTGTAAAAAACGCGTCAGGCGTTGAAATAGGGGCCAATTTGGCCCCTTATTTATTTATGGCGCGGAATAGGCAACCAAACATTGCAATTTTGACGTGATGGCCGGGATCTTTTTGCAGACCGCTGGCGGGTCTTGCCAGGTGCCTGTTGGATCCGCGTCCAGATAAACAACATCCTTAGCCGCCACCGCGCTGGTGGCTGGATCCACGATCCGGGTGAACATTACCCCGTTCAGGTCGGGGCGGTCTTGTACGGTGAAAAAGTTAGCCATGCTTTAAACCCTCTTAAGTTACTGTAATGGTTGCCGTGCTGCTGGTGGCGGTCTTGCCGTTGGCGTCGGTCACGATTACGCGATAATCGCCCGCGTCACCGGATCCCACCTTCGCCGGGTCTTTAATTCGAACTAACCAGACCTGCCCCAGATCTGGCCGATCTTGCGCGCGCCAAAAGTCGCCCATCTTGATCGCTCCTCGGTTATCGGTTAATGTTGCCCCGTTTGCTTTTCTCACCTCGCCGGGTACGTTGGCAAACTAAGGGGGCCGTTTGGCCCCCTGATTCTATCTATTCCCCGTGGCGTGGTAAAACGCCCTGTCGCCGTAGTGCCTCGATCTTGCTGTAAACACTCGCCCGGCTGCGCTCCAGTTTGTCGCCAATCTCCTGCGGTGTATACCCGGCAAGCGTTAACTCTTTCACGTATTTTTCGTCGCTCCCATTCCAGTGCTCGTAAATACGGCCTTGCACGGCCAGCGAAACGCCCAGCAGGCAGGCGCGCACCTTAATGCTGGATTCACTGCGGCCCATTGCCTGCGATAGCTCGCGCGCGTTGGCCTTTCCGTTGTTCTTAAGCAGGATCCGATCCTCGCTCTCGCTGTAGCTGGTGCTTTTGCGCTGCGGGCGTTCTAATCGCCATTGCTGCACCGTCCAGCCGTGGGCCGTAAGCCATCCGCTTTTAAAACCGTTATTCTCCCAGATCGCCACCAGTTCGCGCGCCGGTTGGGTTGTGTGGGAAGCGATAACGACGTATTGCCCCGGCTTTACCGGCTGGCTTTGGGTCACTTTGATAAACGTTGCTTTGGTCATGATTAGCCCTTTAGGTGCTTGTTTGGTTTCTTGTGCTCGGCCAGTAAGGCTTTGCGCTGGTCTTTCGTGGCCGTCACTCCTGGGAGGACGCGATCCACGTCGTCTGGATCCCGCTTAAGGTATGTCCACCCCTCCCCATCGCCTTGATCGATCGCCACATCGTCAACGCCAAAAATTGCGGCCACCTTGCTGATCGATTCATCCAGCCCGGTGGCCTGCGCGATCTCCCAGATCGTGCGGCGGTCTGCCTGGCGGCTCATTCATCATCACCCAGATAAGCCGCCATAAGGTTTTCGTTTGCTCGTTGCATTTGCGCGTGTGCCTCACTTAATGCGCGCTTACGTGCTGCCGGGCTGGCTGCATACATCGCCACCCGGTTGCGGATCGCCTGCGCGTTGTCGAAATTGACGCGGGCCACCGCCAGCGCCAGCGGGTTGCAGATCTCCACCGGCTCGGATCCAGTGGTGCGGGTAAGTAACAGGGCTTTCTTTGCCAGCGGGTTGTTGTTCCAGTGTCTGGCTTTTAACTCTTTGATCGTTGCTTGCATGGTGGTGCCTCCAGTGGTGGGGGCTTTCGCCCCCGGGTTATCAGAATGGGATTTCATAGCCTGGGATTGAACCGTTAGCCGGTGCCCGGGCTATCATTTCAGCCATTGCCTGGCGGTGCGCTTTCGCTGCCACATCCCCCAAAACCCAAACCCGACGGATAAGGCGCAGCGTGTCGCGTGGTTTCCATCCATTTGAAGCGGTGGCTTTTACGATCTGGTTGTGCGATTCGTTTTTAACGTTAATCACTGCTTGATAGTGGTCAACTCCATATTTGAATTTAGTCACCGCCGCTTCTACTACCGCGTCCACTTCCAGCGCTTCGGCGTGCGCTGCATCGATCACGCGGTTGATCTCGGTGATAATGCTCTGGATTGCGTCGGCCATTGCTGCAAAAGTGCGGGCGTTGTCGGCAGCAACTGCCAGGCCATAAGCGTGGGCAAATCCATTGCCACGCAGTTCACAAAAAGCGATGTTGTCAACGTGGCATTTGATTTTAGCCAGTTTCATTTTTTTGTTGTTGCAGTAAGAGATCAGGCCAGCCAGTGCGCCCAGTGTTACTTTCATGGTGATTGCTGTAGTCATTTTTTCGTTTCCTTCTGGTCGTTGTGTCCGGTGTCGCCGGGTGAGTTATGAATATACTTAATCTTGAGAATATGCGCAAGTAGTTAACAATAAAAAAGGCAAAAAAAAAGCCCCCGTAGGGGCTGGCGGTCACTCTGGCCGGGTTTCGGCTGCGGCCTCATAGGCGATCATCATTTCTTCGGCGTCGTTCAGATCCACCCCGTCGCGGGTGAACTCCTTTTCTAATGCCTTTTCCATTTTCGCCAGGCAGTTTTTTAAATACACAAGGCTGGTTTCAGGGAAGATCGATCGGTTCATTGTCTCCAGCGTCGCGCGCAGGCTCTTATTGAGGATCCCCCCAGCAAGGCGGGCACGGGCACAACCTCGCATTGCCTCGGCCACTTTGCGGCGGTCAACTTTGGCGCAGGCTCTGGCAAGCTCCAGATTCTGGATCGTGTCGATAAATTCACCGTAGCGGCTCGCTAAAATAACCTGTTGGATCGGGGTCAGTTGCATGGTCTTACCTTCATGTTGAATTGCGCCACGGCTTCGGCAAAGCCGCGCGGGGTTATGCTGCGGATCTCTTTGGTGCGGTTCGTCCTGCCGCCGGTAGCGTACCAGCCAGGATTAACCGGCTTTCCGTCTTTGAAGCTGGCAAAGGGTACGGGCACCTTAGTGGGCATCACAAAGCCGTTGCCGCACCAAATGCCGGTTTTCTTCGGGTACGCGTCGCGTGGTGGGTACACCTGCGGAAAAACCGGGTGAACGTCGTCAACCGGCAAGTAACCGCCGTACTCGTTCGGGTGGAAAGAATGATCAGCTGATCGCCACGCCGTCGCCAGGTGGTTGCTGTGCGGGTTCTCCAGCATCCACGGGCACCAGTCGCAAAGGATTGCCAGACGTTCAACCATGCGCGCCAGGATCACGGCTCTGGCCTGGTCTGCCCGGCGGTTCGGGTAGCGCGGGTGTGGCCTGCGCAGGTATACCGGCAGCGCCTTATCATCTGGGTGATAAAACCACTTCGCGCCGGTGGTGGTTAAGAAAGTACATTCAGCAAACGAGGCGATAAACTCCACCCCCGGGCCAACCATTTGCGCGATCGTCAATTCGTGCTTGGCGCTGCGCTCGGCATGAAACCACATCCCAACTTTGACGTGGTTCCCGTCGCGCGTGATGCCCTCCGGGTGCTTGCCGTCAAAACTCCAGCATTCATAACCAGCGCGCAGCCACGGCCCGGGCATTACGTCAGAATGGTTAAACAGGAAAATGGCTTTTTTCATTTCTTCACCAGCGCTTTGACGACGATCCACATGGAACCGATCACGACGAACGGCCACCCGGCAACCTTGCCGAATGATTTCGGGCTATCTTCCCAGCAATCTGTTTCTTTCATGAAACCGAACATTAGGAACGCACCGCAGAAGTAAAGGATCAGGGCAATAAAAAACATGTTGGATTCTCCAGAAAGCGGGGGCCGTAGCCCCCTGTTGATTACATCCGAACGGGCATTACAACCAACTGGTGGGTATTGCCGTTTGGTTCGGTCAGCGTAAAGGTGGCTGCTTTGGTGTTGTCACCCTGGAACGCGATCGCCGTCGTCTTAAACTTCATGCCCAGCGCCTTGCCGATCGCCATAGGCAACGCCAGGTATTCGGCATTGAATGAGATCAGCGGAACGCCTGCGGGCTGGCTCTGGCTGGGTGGATATACGCGATCGAGATCCGGGAAACGCCCGTCGATGATCTCCACGGTGGCGACGTCCAGGCGGGTGGCCTTGTAGTCGATTTCGGCCAGGTCTGCGCGCTTCTCGATCACCTGCGGGATGTAGTAAACGATCCCGGCGTCGGTATCGATCACGGCGGTTTCAATGCCGCGCACCGTAGACAACCGGCCAATGTTCACCACGATCCGATCGTCCTTCATGATCTCCGGGTTCAGCAGGTTGCTGGAACGTAAGCCAACGTGGCCGCTGGTGCTCCAGATCTCGTCTTTGACAAACGCGATCCCGTTCAGGTAGTAACGAACATCGTTTTTTGCTTTGGTCAGGTTGTGCGCCTTAAGCGCGCCCATTGGTGCCAGTAAAATCATTTTCTCACCTCGCCAGTTTTACAGCAGTTTCGTGCCGATCGTTTCCATGTCTAAGCGGCTCAAATATTCGGTTTTGATGCCGCCGCGTTTCTTTGGCTTAATCTCAAAAATAACGCTGCCTTTCGGGTTTTTGCTCCCCTCCTCGCCGGTGCGGGCGTCCACAAACGCCACACGGCCAGATTTAAACTTGCCGGTGGCCTTGTCGGTGTAACCAATGAAATTGATCACCGTCTGGGCACCCTGCAACGCCTTTAAAAACCAGGCGGTGGACGGGTCATTATTCACCAGCATGATCGTGGTTACGCCGCGCTGTTTCGCCTGCTCGATCGCTTTCTCCACCCAGGGGAGTGGATCCTCATACGGTGGGTTACACCATGCGATCCCGCCCTCGTCGCCCCAATCGTTGAGCGCAGCCAGGCCGCTGTTGTTCTCGGTGTAATACTTCACCGCTTTGGCGTTGTCGTCGTTCGCGCAGACGTCGATCCCGATATGCCCGAACTTTGCGGCCACAAAGTCAATGATCCACTGCGGGGTTGCCCACGATTGGCGCGCCACGTTAGGCGTAACGCTGCCTTTGAATCGACGGCCAGAAACTACCGAACCGTCTACGGTTTCCGGGATCTCGTTGGTTGCTTTGTCGTGTTCGTCTTTCATGCGCCAGTGCTCCCGAAACCATTTTCACCGCGATCAGTTGCGTCCAGGTCGTTCACCGGCTCAAACGGCAGGTTGTACGCTGGCACGATCATAAACTGCGCCACTTTGTCACCAGCCTGCACGTTGCGCAGTTTGTCGCCGTCCTTCACCTGCGGCATATAGCCCGGCTTGTCGTTGATCAGTTTCACCATGATTTCGCCGCGATAGTCGCTATCGATCACGCCGACGCTATTCACCAGGCGGGTGGCCGCATTAAAGCCCATGCCGCTGCGGGAATAGATCAGCATTGCCCAGCCCTCTGGAATCGCCACGCGCACGCCGGTGGAACAAATCGCCGTACCGTCGTTGAACATGTCCACATGAGTGGCGATCAGGTCGTAGCACGCCGCGCCAGCGCTTGAACGCTGCGGCAGGATCACGCCGTCGGATAACTGAAATTTAACAGTGGGTAAAGTAACGTTTAATTCTTTTGGAATTGCGCCCATGATCGGGATCCTCTTTGAAAGGGGGCCGCAGCCCCCGGGTAATTATTTAACGTTGATGAAAGGAACCGCAGTACCTGGCACCATTGTGGCCGGTAATTTACCATCCCACGCTTGCGCTTTGGTGTATTCAACCAACTGCGGGTTGGCTTGCAGGGCTTCGGACTTCGCTTTAATCGCTTTCGCTTCTGCTTCACCGGCCAACACCACGGCTTTGGCGGTTGCAGTCGCAACGGCCAGGCGGCTATCTGCTTCACCGTTGGCGCGGGTTACTGCGATCTGTGCGTCGATCTGCTCTTTCTCCAGGTTCTGGCGACGGGTGCGAATATCGATCTCGGCTTTCATGCTTTCTTCGATCTTCTCGTTGTACGCTTCACTAAACTGGACGTTTTCGATCTGCACGCTTTCAATGGTCACGATCCCTTTGGTGGTTTTGGTCAGGCTTTCCAGCACTGCCGCCGCCAGATCGTCACGCTTGGTTACGGTTTCCGCTGCGGTGAATTTACCAAAGGCAGATTGCAGGGCCGCAGGCGTCTGGCGATCGATAACTCGGGAAACTAAATTTTCCTCGTTGCGATATTCGCTGTATACCTCGCCAACCTTCGCAGGTGGGATCGTGTAGGTTACGGAATAGCTGATCGCTGCATACTGCTGATCGCGGCTGTTACCGTGGCCCTTTGCGTAAACGCGGCTCTTACTCTGCACGCTAATGCGTTCAACGCTATCCATGAACGGCATTTTAAAATGCAGGCCGGGATCCGCAGTGCCAACCACCGAACCGTTGCGAACAATTACGCCGCGCTCGCCCTGATCGATAATGTACCAGGAACCGAAAACAGCAGATAAGATCAGCAGAACAACGGCGACGAATGCGCCCAGAATTACACCAGCTTTCATAACGTTTTACCTCGTTTAAAGTCGGGCACCATGCCCGGGGGAATTGCAGTTAACTACAAAGGCAGGTTGTAAGCAAGCATTATTTTCGCTATTTTTACAACTGCACGATGATCGGGGGTTGGCTTCCATGTAAGCCATGATTTTGCGTAGCTCGGTATCTTCCAGCTTTGGGCCACTTCGGTGGCCCTTTTTTTTACTTCTGCAAAGCGTCCAGCAGATCGCTGGCCCGCTGCGGTTCACGATTAAGCCCCATTGCCCAGTTGCCATAACGCGGCGTGAATACCGGTAACTGGTTCTCCTCGGCATAGCAAAGGCTGTGAAAATCTTCGGGCAGGGTGACGAAATTCAACCGCCGATCCTGGCGCGCCCAGCGCCTTGCCACGTGGTCAATGTTGCTGGATAGCCAGCAGATCCAGACCTCGCGCCCGGTGGCCGCAGCCGCCAGGCACCCGCTGATATAATCCACGGCCAGAAAGATCGGGCCACTCTCCTGCTGGTTTATCCGTGAAACGCTGCCCCACGTCAGATCGCCCGCGAAAAAATCGAACTCGCCGGCACCGTGAATTTTTACGACGTTGCAGGGGTCAGACTCCACCCCCTCGCCCTGCACCATGTAAAGCGGCTCGCAAATATAATGATCCTCGGCCAGATCTGGCACGTCGCCCCGGTAGCGCACCTTAATGGCTCGATCCGGTAAACCCTCCTCCCAGGTAAAGGGCGTTCCCACTTCGTCGTAACAGAGATCCAGCAGTGCCCGGCAGCGTTCTGGCGTGTCGCGCTTGCCGTAGTTGTACGCGGGCGCGTTGGCGACGGCCTTTTGTGCCGCCTGCCGTTTCTCCACCGGGATCGCGTTGGCCCAATCGCCTAACACGTTTACGCAGACGTTGAACGGCTCGCCATAAAGGCGCTGGAATAGCTTGATCCCGTCCATCGCGCCGCAACTATTGCACCAGCTCCACCCGTGGCCGCGCTCGTCTTTCCCCTTGCTGTCCGTCCATCTCCAGCGATCCTTACCACCGCAGACCGGGCATGATTGATGCCGCTTGTTAAACTGGCGATCATCCATGCCGACAAGCTGGCGTAATGCCTGCTCCCATTGTCCGATCATGGCTTCGCGTACTGCCGCAATTTTGTAAATTGCCATTGCGTTACCTCGTTTTTATGTTTAACCTTGACGCTCATTCTACTTTCCAGTTAACTAAAATGAAAGAAGCAAAGCCGATAAATATTGAACTGCTGCGGGAAACATACCGCTACGATCGCGGCTGGCTGGTTGATATCAGGCCAACCATTTTGCATAGCAGAACGCGCAAACCATTCCCAAACCCAAAATATAACAAGAGGGTTGGAAGCAAAGAGCAAACTGGTTATATCGTGGTTTTTCTCGGTGGTGAGAAATTTAAAGCCCATCGTTTGATCTGGGCGTTAAGGCATGGAGATCCTGGACCTTTGTGGGAAATCGATCATCGTGATGGGGTGAGGGATTTTAATATTTACGCAAATCTGCGCCGCGTTCCTTCTCGTTTAAATTCCCGCAACAACCTGCGTTCCTCCATGAACTCAACCGGTTTTAAAGGCGTATCGCGCGATGGTAATCGATACAAAGCGACGATTTGCATTAACCGTAAATTAATAAATCTTGGCCGTTATGATTCAGCAGAATCTGCGGCGGCTGCATATCGTGAGGCATCAGAAAGGCTTCACGGTGAGTATGGGAATCCAACCGGAGATCATCAGAGTGTTAATTGATCCTATTGAAAAGCAAATAGCTGAAACTGATATTGACTCAATTCGTCAACAAATCGGTCCTTTCCCGTTTGAACCTTACCCATACCAATACGCAGTTCACCGTGTCACGTCTGAGGCAATAAAGCATTACAAAGGCCCATTTGTGGTTAAAGCGTCAGTTTCCGCAGGAAAAACGGTGTTGATCTCACTGGTAGCCAAACGGATCATGCAAATGACCATTGCAGGGCACCAGGCGCAAGCGCTGGTTATCGCCCGGCAGGCTGAGATCGTGGAACAAGATCACAAGGAAATGCGCAACTTTGCGGTGCCGAACTCGGTTTACTGCGCAGGGCTGGGCCTCAAATCCTCATTTTATCCGGTTGTTACCGGATCGGTGGGCACCGTCGTGAACGCGTTAACCGACAAGCTGGCAGGCTTCGCGCCGCTGTTTCTACTGATCGATGAATGCCACCAGGTCAACGTTGACGATCTGATCGCCAGCGAATTGGCAGATGAGGAAACGATCGAGGATATGCAGGAGGCAAAGCGCGCCGACTATACGATCATCATCCGTGAATTGCAGCGCAGGGCGCTGGCAAAGTACGGCACCAAACTGCGGATCATTGGCTACACGGGCACCGACTACCGCAGCACGCAACCGATCATTAACCCGGATTACTCCACGCCTGGATTTTGGCGCGCAGCCGTCTGCGATATCAGCATGGACTATCTGGAAAAGGTGGGCAGTATCGTGCCTACAACCTTTGGGATCTCAAAGCTCAAATATAACCTTGAGCAATTCAAAGCGATCGGCGGTGAAGGTTGCGCGGAGTTTTCCGGGGCCGATATGGACGCCATGCAGGGGGCGATCGAGGCGCAGAACACGTTAACCGCCCAGATCATGCAGGAAGTCTACGAATTAACGTTAGACCGCAACGGCGTGCTGGTTACGTGCGCAGGCGTGGAACACTGCAAACAAGCGGCCCGGGCGCTGCCGCCTGGCGTGAGTTATGCGATCATCACCGACGACACAAACGCCCGCCAGCGTCGCAAGATCCTGAAAGATGCCAACCACGGCAAAATAAAATTCATCTTCCAGATCGGATGTTTAACCACCGGCGTAAACGTGCCTTTCTGGGACACATCCGTAATTCTGCGTAAGATCGGCTCGCTTACCCTGCTGGTGCAATTGCTGGGCCGTGGCGTGCGAATCCTTAAGGATTTCCATCACGATCTTGGCTTCGTCAAAGAGGATCATTTAGTGCTCGATTACGGCGGCGCTATGGACGATCTCGGCGCTATGTATTTCAACCCGATCCTTGAGGCTTACACCTACAGCCGCGATAAAGAAAACGCCGAAACAAAGCACTGTCCACACGGCCACGAAAATGGCAAACACGCCCGCCGCTGCATCTGGGAGGATCCTGTAACTGGTGCCCGCTGCGGCCACTGGTTTATTTCGCGCACGTGCGGCGTTAAGAAGGATCACGCCGGGCGGGTACTGTCGGAAGGGTGCGGGGCCAAAAACGACGTGGCGGCGCGTTTCTGCTCGGTCTGCGGCGATACCCTTATCGATCCCAACGAGGCGTTGAGCAATAAACACTACACCGTTGATGATTATTGCAAGGTGGTTAGTTTTGAAGTGGAACCGGCGCGCGGTGACGGCGCGATCGGGTTCAAGTACATGCTGGAACAAGACGGCACCCAGTTTAAAGCGTGGGAAATATTTCACCCTGGCAGCAAATCCCCCCAGGCGCGCAAGGCTTGGTTACATCACGGCATCTTAAAACACTGCGTCGATCCAGAAGGGATTAAGACGCTTAAAAAGGCGCATACGGCGCTTGATGTTATGGACGCTGCCGCGTATATCCTGCCGCCGATCAAAGTCACCCACCGCAAGCGTGGCGGCAAGGACGTGATCACCCGTAAGGTGTTTTTTGAGGACTTCGAATAATGGCCTTTGACGTAGAAAACATCGTAATGGAGGAGGGGCCGCACGGCCTCTACTTCTACCCCAAAGAGGACGCAAAAAAGCCGCGTCTGGAATCATCCGATCAAGAGGATTCAGCAACGTGGATCAACTACTGGCACCCTGAGTTTAAGGCGTTCCACGTGGTCAATGAATCGGGCAGCAAAAGCGATCAGAAGTATGGCGCATTGCTTAACAGGCTGGGCAGACGGAAGGGCGTCACCGACTGGGTGATCCCGCGCCGGTTCGGGAAGTGGCCGATCGCCTTTATCGAATTGAAACGCGATAGCCGCAGGGCTGGCCGGTTGACCGCCGAACAAAAGGAAAACTTAGACCACTACCGCGCCCAGGGTTACTTTGTGGCCGTCTGCTGGGGCGTGTCTGCTTTTATCGCTTGCGTTAACTACTTAAACAAGTTAGATTGTAGTTCCCCGCAACATTGAGGCTAAAAACTCATGACTGACAACAAAGAAACATATTTCGAGCGTGCTTACACGTCAACGGAACTATCAAACGACGATTACCACGCGGAAACCGAACACGTAACAGGATCAAACCTGTTTGATATCCTCCAGAACTCCCCAGCCGGGTGGCGTTTCAAAGAGCAAGAGGAACGCCAGAAAGCGATCAGCGCGCGGCAGGAAAAACAAAAGCCGCTTTCTTTCGGTACAACCGGCCATTGCGTCATGCTGGAACCGTCGCGCTTTGAGCAAGAGTTTTTCCGTATGCCGACGCAAGAGGAATTTAAAGATCTGCTTACCAGCGATCAGGCAATGCGCAGTTGGCTGAAAGAGCGCGGGATCAAGGGTTACACCACCATGAAAACCGCAGACCTGATCAGGGAGATCCGCAGCACTGGCGAACCGGTGAACATCTGGGCCGAAATTTTCGAAAACGCCCAGAAACAAGCTGGCGATCGTGAACAAGTGCCCGGCGGTGATTACGACAAAGTTTTGCGTATGCGTGAAGTTATCATGTCAAACGGTGACTATGCAGACGTGATCCAGAATGGCGAACCGGAGATCTCCTTGTTCTGCGTGATCGACGGCGTGCCCGTCAAAGTGCGCCTGGACTATGTAACGCCACTCGGCGGGATCAAGGATTACAAAACCACAAGATCCGCCCAGCCGGAAGCGTTCGGGCGTCACGCCTACGATCTCGGCTACTGGCTCAAAATGGCTCTGCAACATGATTGTTTCTGCCTGGCGTATGGGGCCAGACCGACAAGCGTTAGCCTACTGGCGCAGGAAAAGGAACCGCCATTCTTAGCGCTGGATCATAAGCTCACCCCGCCACAACTGGCCGTTGGCCGTATGCAGTACAAAACCGCGATCCAGCTTTTCGCCGCGTGCAAAAAGGCCGACGTTTGGCCGTCCTATGCCAACGGCAAAAGCCAGATCGACTTAGACACGCCGCCTTATATCAAAGCGCGGTTTAAACACATCTTTGATCAGTTTGAGGGCCAGTGATATGCAAATGTCACAACCTTGCGATCTCGTTGTCGCCGCGTTTATCGCGGCACGTGAAGCGATGGGGAACGTTAAAAAGAACGCGCAAAACCCGCACCTTAAAAACAACTACGCCAACCTTGAGGCGTTTTTAGCGGCTATCCGTCCATCACTGGAAGCGCAAGATCTGGTTATCGTTCAGACTCCGCAGACCAACACGGCCAACACTGATCTGATTCTGGAAACCATTATTTTGCACAAGTCGGGCCAGTTTATTTCTGGCGATCTCCAGATCCCGATCGCCAAACTTGACGCGCAGGGCTACGGGTCAACGCTCACCTATGCGCGCCGTTATCATATTTCGTCTATGTTCGGCATCGCCCAGGCAGACGACGACGGCAACGCGGCCAGACTGTCGGCCAAAGCCGCGATCGCCCAGCTTGAGGCTGAGGACTTCACCGACGTGGACGACCTGAAAGCTGCGGCCCGTGAACTTTATAAGCGCATGGACAAGCCAGCCCAGGCAGTGCTAACCAACTGGATCACCAAAAAAGAAGCGGAGTTGACGATCTCCACTGCAAAAGGGTTTAATCCGTCGGCACCGGTACAGCGCCAGCGGCAGGACGCGCCGCAGCAGGCAGCGCCGCAGGCACCGCAACAAGGCGGTAAAACCAATTCGATCGAGGACTTTTAAGCATGGCTACACGTGGCGTTAACAAGGTGATCATTGTGGGCAATCTGGGCCAGGATCCAGAAGTCAAATATATGCCCAGCGGGCAAGCGGTTTGCAACATTACCGTGGCAACGTCGGAAAGCTGGAACGATAAGAACACCGGCGAAAAGAAAGAAGTAACGGAGTGGCACCGGATCGTTTTGTTCGGAAAGATCGCGGAAGTCTGCGGGGAGTATTGCCGCAAGGGGTCGCAGGTCTACGTTGAGGGGTCACTTAAAACGCGCAAGTGGACGGATCAGGCCGGTGTTGAGAAGTACAGCACGGAGATCCATTTAGGCTTTAACGGCTCTTTCCAAATGCTGGGCGGCAAAACCCAGCCGGGTAACAGTACCGCAGCGGGCACCGCCTGGGGCCAGCCGCAGCAACCGCAGGGGAACGGCCAGCAATCGGGCCAACGCTCTGGGGGGAATCGCCAGCAACGCCAGCCGCAGCAGAATAGCCAGCAGGGCGCGCCGCAGGATCCACCGATGGACTTTGACGACGATATCCCATTCTAACCACCACGGCCCCCACGGGGGCCAATTTGAGGCACCCCAATGATCGAGCAAATAAAAGATAAAAACGTTTATATCGCCGGGCCTATGACCGGGATCGAGGACTACAACCGCCGCGCCTTTTACAAGGCCCACTTTGCGATCGGGTTCTACTGCAAAGGCGTGTTAAACCCTGCCAGCCTGCCCACCACTCTGGCCGATCATGGCATGTATATGGCGATCTGCCTGCCGATGGTAGACGCCGCCGACGCGCTGATCCTGCTGGAAGGTTGGGAAAACTCGCGCGGGGCCACCACTGAGAAGGAACGCGCCGACGCACGCGGGATCCCGGTTTACACGTTCGCCCACGGCAAAAAAGGCAAACCACCGATTTTAAATCTTTTACCCGGCTTGAGTGTCAATTAATGAATAAGTTAACATGCCGTTGTTGCGGGAAAGATAAACCCGCTAATCATTTCAGGGAACGCAAGCCAGGCCAGCGCGATTTATCCCGCTGCAAAGAATGCCGCCGCGATTATCAGCGCGCCTACCGTGGCGTTGGTATCGGGAACGGGCCAGCGGTTAAGCGTCGCCCCTTCGTCACTTATGAGGGTTAAGACAATGGCTATCACTACAAAGATTAAGGCAGTGCGCGAATTAACAGGCGTCACCCAGCGTTACGTTGCAGAACAAACGGGCGTTGATGTTCACCAGTTAAGCCGCTATGAAAACGGGCACCAAATGCCCAGCGTTGAAAGTCTCCAGAAGATCGCCCGCGCTCTGGGCGTGGCAATGGAAGATCTGATCGTACCAGCAGAGGAATAAAAACCATGAAAAAACTGATCATCGTTGCAATCGTTGCCGCCTCCCTCGTTGGCTGCGACGACAAAGAAACCACCACGGCGTTGCAGCCGCAGGATCAACCGGCGCAAATGGCAGGCGATCAGCAGTCTGCACCCGCGCAGGTTTCCCCCCAGAACGGTGGGCCGTCCGATTCTCAAACCGTCGTTGTGAACGGTGGCGGGGGTGGGAACGGCGGCGGCGTGGGTGACTTCGCCACCGGCATGTTGCTGGGCCATATGATGGGTAACGCGGGGAATAACGGCGGCTCGCATACCCGTGAAGTTATCCGGGAACGCACGATCGTGCAAAAAACCGTCTGTAACGCGCTCTGCGCCGCGCAAAGAGTATTACGGTACAACCACAACGGCAGCGCCTAAAAAGTCGTATAGCGCCCCGCGCTCGTCGTTCTCCAGCCGTTCTTATAGCTCGTCTAAGTCGTACAGCGCGCCGCGCTCGTCTTATCGATCGTCCTACTCGTCGTCATTCCGTCGCCGTTAAGGGGTAAACATGCAAAAGCAATACGCACCACATCAGCAACGTGTTTTTGAGGAAGCGGCAGAACTCCGCGAAAAGGTCACAAAGCTGAAAGCATTTATTGACCACTCGGCCAATTTCGACGCGCTGGGGTCTATCGATCAAGCACTGTTGATCTCGCAGTGGGCTGCAATGACGCAATATCTTGGGATCCTTGAATTGCGAATAGCCAGATTCGACAAATAAGCAAAGGGGCCATTACGGCCCCTTTTTTTATGACGTGTACACACTTCTAAGAATCACAGCGCCTGTCACACTGTTGATCGTTATCCCTGTGGCTGAGAAATTCATGCTAAAACTGATAGTAGAGCCAGCCGGTGAGTTAAGAATGATAGAAACGCCGTCAGTAATATAAGTATCGATCTCTTCCCTAAAAAACTTGTAAACAGCTACCGGGTTTGCACTTGATGTGTTTGTGACGTGGAAAGAAACATTGCTGCATGTAGAAATATCAGGGATTACTACAGCACCAGCTACCGCCACCGCCCCGGATGTATATTGCTTCGTCAGCACTTTCCTGCTACCCATGATCATTTTAGCGGCTGACTGAATGGGGGTAGCAGTACCAACGTTATACACCGCCACGATCGAGATCTTTGGAGCGATGTTAGCCGTCAAAGTAGAACTTGATTCTACTGTCAATGCGTAAGCGCGAGAACCATTTACGCGGGTGACTGTGCACGTACCGAAACCG